>QANT01009314.1:0-12051 GCA_003254885.1 Purshia tridentata | reverse complement strand
TCCCAAATTCTCAAATACCCAGAATTCTCTAAACCTCAACCTCATCTAGAGGTGGGCATCGGTCAGGTTGGGTTGGTGTGGGACCCAAACCATTGGTCGCCCGAGAGGCTTGGTTTGTGGTGGTGTCAGCTCACCACTACGGTGTAGAAGATGGTGGTTGAGAGGTGTGAAGCGGGTGAGATCGAAATCGGCCCATTATTGATCGGGTTGGGTGGGTTGAAGCTAGGCAGGTGGCGGGTGGCATTGGGTGATGCCTTGTTAGATTTGTGGCGGTTAGTGGTAAGGCTAGTCGACTTGATGCCCACCCTAGCCTCAGCTTAATTGACTCATTCTCTCTCTCTGTCTCACACACACAATCTTTGCGCCAGTCATCCCCAATCTCAACCACTCATCACTTTGTCACTGAGACTCTACCGACAACCAGACCATCAAACCGACGACCCGAGCAAAGGAATGCCCTGACCGACTAGCGGTTTGGTCAATTATGTTGCAAGATTGACAACCAGCCACCATCGGGTTGGCCAATGGTTTAAGCACCAACCCGACCCAAACCTCCTAATCCCCATCCCTAATTCAAATAGTTTATCAAAAAATTAAAAATATTTAATGAATAAGAAAGAAGAAATAAGAAGGGTAGGGTAGGATAAGGGCTCTCAAATCAAAGGAGCACCGCCCAATTGCTAAAACCAAATTAACATATATGATATTTCTTTCATATATTTTGTTTTTTCCACCGGCTAAGCGGCTTCTGCCCGTTTCTCACATTTAACCCCTTTTCTCAACTCCTCTTCAATTCTTTTATCTTCTCTCCCCAGTCATGACCGCTTCTCACGGAGGTGCTACGTACTTAGTCTCTCTCTCTCTCTACTATTTTATTTTTATTTAGTAAATTAGTACTACTTCTATAATAAGAATAATTAATAAAATATTTATTTTGGGATTCTGAAAAATATTCTAATTTCTAATGCACTCAGATTTTCGCTTTTCGAAAACAACCAACGGTGTGGCTCCCACGTTCTTCTCAATTATCAAAATACCCACTTGATTCATTGCTTCACCACCAATGCCACTATGTCATTACTCTCTCACATCACATTGCTTAAGTTTAACATCACACTAAACCAACCACATTCAGCGCATAACATAATTTACATTATTATAAATAATTACAATCAAATAATTAGATTGTTCACTTAATCAATTAAATTGTTATATAAATATATATTTTTATGTTTATAATTTATGTGCAAACCCACTCTAATCTGTCTACAAATGTCCATAAAACTAAAAGCGCGTACAGCAGCATGTTGGTTTTGTTGATTTAGGAAACAAATACGCATTACCAAATAAACATTTTATCCAAAAAAGGGAGGGAAACAAAAAAACAAACAACTAAAATCTACTTTATACTGTATAATAGTCCATTCAACATTTTTCAACTCCGAGCTGTACATTTTATTAATTTATATGACGAAAATACCCTTGTTGCTTTAATCCCCTCTCTCTATCACTTTCTCACTGGCCGTCCCTGTTCTTTTAACGCGTTCACGCGTATGGCTTTGTCGTATCTTTGTGGGTGGTGACCACTATATATAACCCTCCATCACCTTCCCTCTAATAGCAGGTGCAGAAAATTTTCATCGCCCAAAAAAATAAATAAAAAAGTTTTCATTTTCTCTGCACTTGTTCCCCTCTAGGCCACCTCTCTTTCCCTTCAACCCAAAAACACAAAAATAAAGAAAAGAAAACATTTTTAGCTTTTAAGGAAACCAAGAAAGAGAGAATTGCGAAGAAGCAAAGAAATGCCGTCTGCATTGGAAGATGAGCTGTTCCCGTCGACGCCAGGCAAGTTCAAGATAGACCGGGGCCACCACATGAACCGCCAGTTCCACCGGTGTTTCGCCTCCACAAGCACCTTGTTCTTGTGGGCCCTCTTCCTGATCGCCCTTACGGCGTCGTATCTGAGTTTCCAGAGCTTCGTCGACTCCGGTAGCCGGTACTTCACCGCATCCTGGGGCGGCATCCAGTGGGAGAAGCAGGTCCGCAACTCCGCTCAGATCCACCGCTCGGGCGGCATGTCCGTCCTCGTCACCGGCGCAGCCGGTTTCGTAGGGACCCACGTGTCGCTGGCCTTAAAAAAACGCGGAGACGGCGTCGTCGGGCTCGACAACTTCAACAGCTACTACGACCCGTCGTTGAAAAAGGCCCGGAAATCCCTGCTCCAAACGCACGGCGTTTTCATCGTCGAGGGTGACATAAACGACAACCGTCTCCTTGAAAAGCTGTTCGACACCGTGGCTTTCACGCACGTGATGCATTTGGCGGCCCAAGCCGGGGTCCGATACGCCATGGAGAACCCGAACTCTTACGTCCACAGCAACATCGCCGGACTCGTCACGCTTCTAGAGGTCTGCAAATCCGCCAATCCTCAGCCGTCGATTGTCTGGGCCTCCTCCAGCTCCGTGTACGGCCTGAACGACAAGGTCCCCTTTTCTGAGTCGGACCGTACGGACCAACCCGCTTCGCTCTACGCCGCCACTAAAAAAGCCGGCGAGGAAATCACCCACACGTACAACCACATTTACGGGTTATCGATTACCGGGTTAAGGTTCTTCACGGTTTACGGACCCTGGGGCCGACCCGACATGGCCTACTTCTCTTTTACCCGGAACATCCTCCAAGGCAAACCAATTACCATTTACCGCGGCAAGAACCATGTGGACTTGGCCCGGGATTTCACTTATATCGACGATATTGTGAAGGGCTGCTTGGGGTCGTTGGATACGTCCGGGAAGAGTACCGGGTCCGGAGGGAAGAAGCGGGGACCCGCGCTGTACCGGATCTTTAATTTGGGGAACACGTCACCGGTGACGGTACCGACACTTGTCAATATCTTGGAGCGGCACTTGAAGATGAAGGCGAAGAAGAATATCGTGGACATGCCCGGAAATGGTGACGTTCCGTTTACGCACGCAAATATCAGCTTGGCCCGAAGAGAACTCGGGTATAAACCCACAACCGATTTGCAAACCGGGTTGAAGAAGTTTGTTAGATGGTACCTTTCTTATTACGGCTACAATCACGGCAAACCTGTAAATTAAATATTTTGTTTTCATTTTATTTTCCTTATAATTTTCCCAAATTAAACCTTGGAAAAGAATCCTTGGGAAAAAAAAACAAACTGAGATACATTCTTTACTTGGGACTGGGAGAGCTGTGAAGAGGTTTTTCCTCGGTTACTCTTTTCTTTTTTGTTTTTTTTTATATTTCTTCCTCTTTTTTTGTAAAGGAAATATTTCAGGTTTGAATTGGGCATAATTATAATTCTTGCTTGATTGATGTCAATTTGATGAGACATTTAATTGATATGCGCTTCTGGTAATTTTATGAGTTTTGGGTTGGGGGTTGGATTTGGCATCTATCTCACAAGAATCATTTGAAAAGAGGGGGAAGTTATGTGATAGAAAGTTGTATTTTCCGGCATTCCATATATTTTCTTGGGAAAATGAAAGCATAACATGATTTTACAAGAATCATAGAAAAGAAATTCATTTATTGATTGATATGGGTCTTTTTTGAATTGTCCAAAAATTTTGAATGTGAACGTGTGGATGTGAAAGAATCTAGATTTCTTGGCGATTGGGCTACAATGGGAAATGGGTTTATGTTGTTTCCATTTTATTGGGTATAATTTATAAATATAATTTTCCCGGGAAAAGTGATGTAAGGGAATCAATGAAGCAGCTAATTTAATTGTAAATTTCGCTGTTTACCTCCTGTTATAATAAATTATTTTATTAGTAGAATGAATTTCGGAGGTTTTGACTTTTGACGTAGATTGATTGGGAAATAGTGACTGTAAGTCTGTAATCTGTATCCAAAAGAAAAATAATAATAATTAATGTAATTGATCGGAAACAGCTAAGAGAGAAAGGGACAGCTGGTACAACCGTGACATACACAGAGCATTTAATCAGATCGTACAGCAGCCGTTGGATTTTGGACACAAGATCATCATCCAGCTGTAAAGTGTGTAAAATGTCACTGAAGCCCATGCATGGGTGAGTCTCTGGCTTAGGCCTGCCGACGATGACGTGTAAAACAGACAGGTTTGATGCGGTGGATGGGGCTTTTTTGGTATTTTGTTATTATATTTGCCTGGTGTACCGCGTGCACTTGTTGGTACTGCTTTCGTACTTTGTATTTTTGTATTTTGGAATCTTATTATAAGAGCTTTTTAGTGTCCCTTTCATCGATAATTTTGTTCCCAAACAATGATTAACTTCAGCTCTTGCATTTTTGAATTGACTAACATGTGGATATTAATCACTCTTTATTGTAGAGATTAAGGTATTTAGATAATGTTACGGTTGTTAATTTGAACAGTTATAATTTGAGTTACTCTCAAATTTTGAAATAGTGTGAAATTATGAATTGATGCGCGTATTGACAGATCATAGCATAGGATTATGTTCTGTGCTAAATTAGGATTTGAGTGGGGACAAATTTGTCACCGACAGTCTGTGGGCCCAAATATTCTATAGACAACATGTGGGTTGCTTTGGTTTTTTGACTAGCATAAAATAAAATAAAAGTTTACAAATAGGCCATGTGGTGTGTTGTCCTTGGGTCCGAGGTAGAGTAGAACAAAGGAGTTGTGGGCCATGATGTGGAGCTTTCCATGTAAGGTTAGGTAGCCTTTTCACCCTATATGCTATATCTTGGCCTTGGATTAGTAGGTTGAGCATGAATGCTTCTTCAATTCAACTTGAGGATAGCTCTTATCTAGGGGAGTTTGTCGGTTTTAAACTATTGATTCTTTTACAAATCCGCATTCGATTCCTATATAGATATTTTATATTCCAAACCATTCCAAATTAATTGAATTTCATGTGAAATGTAAATACAATAATACTAAAGAAATATGTCTTGTTACATCATGTAACAAACAAAGTTTATAAAAAGATTTAAATTACTCTTTTATTTATTTATATAATTTTCAATGCCTATAGCTATAAGCCTATAACACCAAATAAGTAGAAACCCTACTGAATTCTTCATCTGATCAAATCATGTCGGTTTTTCAATTTTTGAAATCCAATCCAATCTTTCAAAGTTATAAAAAGCAATAAATTAGATTGGATTTTGAACACCCTAACAAATTCTGAACTCATCCTTGTTTAAACCTTTTTTTTTAAATGAAAAAATTTAAGTTTTGTGCCTTTATATATATGTAGTAATATGAATTTTTCATTAGATTGGTCCATTATATGATGGTTTTTTTTATGTCTAATATATTAACTCTCTTATGTATAGTTTGTTTTTTAGTTAGGGGACGGGATCAAACTTGCGTGCATTGTGAATAATTCAACGACTTTTTCAACTGGACTACTCAACATGTTTTAATCAATAATTAGTTATTAAAAGAAGATCTTTATTGGTTATATATCAATTGAGGGAAGATTTCTCAATAATTGTGCACTATCCAGGGGGAAGGAGACTCAAATGAAAATATCCATGAGGGCCTACAAGCATTGAGTTTTATAACGCCCATAGATGGTTATGTTCCAATCATGAGGTCCATTGGGACTATTGAAAAAAAATAAAGAAAATTTTTAGTTGGTCATATATAGTGAAGTGATTACATGCAAATGTAAAATATTAGGTGGAAGGTGACAGGCTTAATTAAGAAATTCTGCTACTGATGCAAAGCTTGATGTGAAAACTGAATGATGATGGTGAAACCAATTTGAACCTACAAGAAATTTAAGCTTGACCAATTCTTTAGCTCCATTGGTCTTCGATCATGTTCAATTCTTATCCTCTAGAGGTAGAGAAGGCATAATAGAATAGAACTTAGATTATTTTATTCAGATATAAGACAAACGAAATTTTTTGTTTTCTTTTTAATAAAAGATGAGGACTAAGACTAACTTGTTGTTTATTTATTAAGTAGTCGTTATCTCATTGACATAGTTAACTAATTTTTTTTTATAACTAAATTGGTGACTTCTACGACTGAAATGATGGAGGAATCAAGGAATTATAAATCCATTACAAAAGCATATTTTATGGGCATTCAGGTGACTCTTGAGGTCATTCAGGAGTTATCAAAGCCTGAGGAGTGTTTGCTTGTAATGGGGGGTTTGGTGGAGGGAGCAAAGGCTTTGCTTCCAAGGTTTGAGATTTTTTGAATGTCAATATATGTAGGGCTCGTTCTTTAATATGTTTTGGGCTTTTATGGTTTGAACTTAGCTGTTTGCATATGCAGCTGAACAAAATGTCCTTCTTGTTATCTTATCTACTAGTGACTATCTTTTTGATCGAGTAATAAATTAAACTTATGTCATTTTGAATAATTTTAGATATTCTTAAATCTTTAAGAGTAATATATCTTAGAATATATCTGTTCGCGTGTATTAGACTTTATTTTTCATTTGAATAATTAATGGTGTGAATTATTCTAAGGATCCTAAATTTAGATTGCAAAGGTTGTGACAGTGTATTTGTAAATATTTTCATGCCTTGTAAATAAATGAGTTCTAAAATGAACCCAAATATAAATATATTAAAAACTGCCACATAATCTGATATCCAATTTAGAACAAAATTTAAAGACCCCATAATATATGACTCTAATTATTGTTTATAGATGATCTTCGCATTTGCCTGCAAGTTTATCCCAAGCTTCATCTTCCTTGGAAGCGAAGCAAAATCTCTTTATTAATGCTAATTTGATTTCATGATCTTATACTCCACGCTTGACTAGAAGTGATCTACTTTTTAGTCGTCATTCTTCAAATGGTATGAGCTGGCTCAAATTTTTTCATGTCCGACAGCATAATGGGTTTGACTCGGACACTGTAACTCGGCTTCTTTCCTCGTTCTCCATCTTTTAAACCTCTACGGGCCTAACTCAAGGGCCAGCCCCATACACTCCATATTACTGCGAACTTACTGATGCAAACGACGTCGTGTATTGTTTACCTATCATGGATTATTCTCTAGTGCAGAGACAAAGTGCAGGTGCTAAAAAAAAAGGATCATAGTCATAAGATTTTATTAATACTGTAGCACTTCTACACCCAATCCACACTCTGTTTCTGCATCAGAGAAACTCTCTACCTCTCATCACTTATGACTTATCACAAATACCACTAAATAAATAAAATAAATTTTTTTAACAACGCAAATTATGTTGAGATGAATCATGAAGATTGATATGATTGCTTATATTATTTGTTATTTAGTTATTTGATCCAATTAGTTAACTTTTAATTAATTTTGTCCTTATCTGTCTCTAAAACCGCCGTGCACATATTGGTGTGTGACTCTCTAAGTTCTAATTAAATTCAGCAGTTGGTTTAGGATACACTTCTAAATATTTCTGGATAAAATCACCATTTTGGCCTTCATCCCCGTACGTTAATGACTATACCCAACTTTTACCAGTAGCTCTACTATAGGAGTCTAACCTTATAATACAATCAAAGTATAATAACCGAACGCATATGACAAATAATATGGTGTCTCAATTCTAGGAACAAATTGTATTACCAAGACTTAAAGAATTCCTATTGACTAGTGTGTAATACTGCATTTCAGGCATTCATTCTGCAGTCATGTTCAATGAACCATGTGATGACATCAATGATTTGTCCGTACTGTCTCTACACCAATTATCCTATACATTAAACATATATAGATCATGGTATTATCGGATTTGATATTGTCCAGATATTAATTCTACGACTAAGAATGTTAGCGTTTAAGTACTAAGTGATATAAAGTCCACATAGGATTAAAGTTTTATTTATTATGAAATGACCAATTTGTCCTTCATTTAGACGAATATTCTAACTATGTTAGCGTTTAAGTACTAAGTGATATAAAGTCCGCATAGGATTAAAGTTTTATTTATTATGAAATGACCAATTTGTCCTTCATTTAGACAAATAAAAGTTTTTACACAAAATAAAAGTTTTTGTCCTTTGGTGACTGAATAAAATATATGTCCTATAAAATGCAATATACCCAAAATGTATGTCATTTTCATAATACAAAATTAGGATTAAATACCAAATATAATTTTTCAACAAAGCAGCAAAGACACTAATTTTTTTTTAGTTTAAGTACTAATTTAGAATAAAACATTTTGGACTAGGTCACAAATTTGTATGAAAGGTAATTTTACTTTTATAAGGTTTAATGCTTTTGACATAGGCTTAGGGGATGACATGCATAAAGTCCTACAACTTAAAGAGATTATATATTAAAATTTAAGCCTCAAAAACACTGAGAAACAACAAAACAGTAAAAAAATCTATGACTATTGGATAGTCACAATTGAGTTTGTAAAAAATAAAAAAAATTCTCTCGAGCATTCGATGAACAGTGCTTAGTAGAACCATGTTTTTTAAAGTTGGTACATAAACTATTAGTATCTAAAGTGAAATGACAAAAACGTTTTGATAATTAAAATGAAAAAATTTTAAATTTTGGTACCTAAAGTTAATGGACCTTTTTCATAAATGTTTTCCTTTTATGAAATTGTAATGAATTAAATTAGAACCACTCTTTTTTATTAGCCTGATTAATGAACCATAAACCTTCCGTTGGAGTCCATGGTTGGTTTCAGTTATATATATTTACAGAACATATAAACAAACATTATTAATTTTGTTTAAGAAACATAAATGAATTGATCAAACAAAACGTACTGTACATTAAATGGGTTATTAATTTGAACCCATGAATGCAGTAAAAACACTATAAATAAACCACCCAAAATCCTCCTCCAAAATCAAGTCACAAAATTGACCTCAACCAACATGGCGGCAATAAGATCAGAAAATGCCTTTGTCATGGTGCGTTTGGTCTTGGGATGTGCAGCACTCATCATGTCATCTGAGCTTTCATCTGCAGCCGGTGGCGAGTCCATAAGCCCTGACTCATCAGAAGGCAGCTTTGACATTGATGATGACTACCCACCAAAGCCATCACCAAGATATTACAAGCAGTTGGAGGAGTGTGAGAGGCAGATCAGTTCTCTGTGTGCTGAGGAGATCTTGGAGGGTATATTCGTCAATGAGCCTCTGACTGAGAACTGCTGCAGAGAAGTTGTGCATATCGGATATGAATGCTACAATGGGTTGGTGAAACTGATGCTCATGAGGTCGGAGCTTCCAAGAGTACCGCCTTCCGATGCATTGGCTAAGAGTTTGCAAATGTGGGAAGAGTGTGTCTCTGTTGTTCAAGCTCTTCCACCGGCTCCTGTTGCTTAATTAATTACTCCATCTTTTCTTACACTACAATATCACTGTACGACCCGATCAATCTGTCAGTGAGAATGGAGAAAAATAATTCATAATGGTGCTTATATAAATTACTTCTGTTGTTGAGCACAGCAAGTACGTAAGGACCGGTAGTCAATAAAGGATTGCCAAATTGGTAAATTTTAATTATTCCAATACGCAGGATGGTACATTCATTTGTATCAGTAATTTGTGTGTTGGTACATTTTGATAATACCAATTGATAGTTTGATACATTTTGATATTTTAGTAACATAATTTGATTATAATTGCAAGCCTAAAGTATATTGCAGGTTTGACGTTTATATTTAAAGGCCTTTGACAGGCTATTTGTTATGGCCGGACTGATACAAGTCAAGTCTACGTGCCAGTGTTACCAAACGAATAACTAATTCACATCCCCTCTTTGCTCAGATCACATACTACTGCAGATGATGATTATTACAGCCCCTCTTACCTTAGATCATGCATTTGCTCATGAGCTGCTTCCTGATGATGAAGCACAAGATTTCTTCCTTAAGTAGAGCTTATTGTAATCGATCTTTTCAGTTCAGTACTAATTGAGATCTCTTTCTTAATTTCTTTTGAAGCATTGTACATGCAGCTGGCCAGTTATGTAATTCTCTATAGTGTAGCTAGCTACGTCCTTAATTTATGTATGTACAATTGATACATCTTAATCTTTAATTTCAACTTATTATTTTATTCATTCATTTGATTGTTTCTTTAAGAATTATTAATTCTTAATTTGTATGCTCCTTGGAGTCGAGTAAATTAATTTGGATTGTATTTGAAGGGCCTGTATATATATATATATATTATATTTTGCTGCTTTGTGTCTGATTCTAATTCTCACCAACAACCATAGATTCTGGAGAGGAGTCTGTGGCTGAGCGTTCTTGAAGATCTTGATGTTCTCCAAGGTACAAAAATGTTCATCTTCCATTATCTGCCACGTACATTGCATCTGAAATGGAATACAGATATGAAATCCCACCCTCCTCCATAACCTGCGGATAAGAAAACAATTTTTCATCAAAAAACCAATTTATATTAAGGATTCTAATTAAATCCAGCAAACACTGATTTTTTACAATGATTACAAGAAAACTTAATGGAAACTAAAATAATCCTAGATTCACTAGTGAAGTCTAAGATCAAAAGAATTAGAGAGATAAATGTGAGAACTAGAAAGCTTGATCCGCAAAGAAGCTAGAACTTGATATGTAATATATTGTGTTTTGAGTTTGATTGCAATTGGTGTTGTACTTTTTACGTCTTGAATTTCAATATTTATAGATGTTTTTCTGCTGAAAGTTTTTCCCAAACTTCGATCTCTTCCGTAATGCTGATTTGATTTCCTGATCTTGTAAAGATATTCCATGTATGACTACAAATACTTGCCAAAGCTAGCCCTAACAAGTAATTAACATGTATGCGTGTTTAACCGGAATGCTGCAATGTAAACTAAAAAAGATTAGTTTAAGCATATAATGAAAATGAAATACAAAATAAATTAACTCAAAGCACCGTCCACCACAATAAAACCGCAGTTATCATTGGATCTACTAAATTATTTGAATGGAGAAACCCAGAATCATGGAGGAGCTAGGGATCGATGTGGTGGGGCAATAAGAATTATGGTAGATTTATCATGGTACAAATAAAATGGGAACAATATGGAGGAGTCAGTTACTATGTTTTTCTGTTCTTTAATACAGCCAAATATATAATAAGAGGGGTGTAATTTTACATTCCTTATAGTGTAGCTAATAGACCTCATCCCGGTATTTTCTATTTCATCAGTGTAAATTTAAGAAATTGATTACAGTCAATAGAGGTCAATTCCTTAGTTTTGTTTTCTTTCCAAACTAACCAAACA
Organism: Purshia tridentata; assembly: GCA_003254885.1. Taxonomy (NCBI): domain Eukaryota; kingdom Viridiplantae; phylum Streptophyta; class Magnoliopsida; order Rosales; family Rosaceae; genus Purshia; species Purshia tridentata. The sequence goes on along the minus strand of QANT01009314.1, from coordinate 855 downwards.
TGATCATGTTTTAATTGACCAACTTACACAACACCAGTATATATAAGTATGAATAATAGTATCTTCATCAATAACAATATTAAATTGAGTATGATGGGTATTTGAGATAAAATTCAGTAGTAAATGGACCAAGGCAAGATGAGAGTTGTCCATCTATTACTATACAAGCTGCCCATTTATAGGCAAGTAAAACTGACGGTGGAAATCTCCAGATTTACTATTTTACATGACTGAGTAAGCAACATAAGGTGATAACACATGTACATTAGTAATGACTATTCAACTGGTGGACTGTGGACAACCACCTATCATGCTAGCCACTTCATGCTATTATTTACAACAAAAATGTTTAATAAAGAAACAATATTTAGTTTATTTATTTATATTTTTTAGGAAATGAAACAAGATATAGTTTTTTAATTTTTTGATATATAAAAGAAACAAGATTTAGTTTAAGTGGTTAACTGAACGAGACACGTATAGAAGATCCTTATAAACCGCAACACCAACATTGAAAGGCTCTCCGCGGCTCAACAAATCAACTGATCACCATTCCCGTTTGTGCATTCTTCCTCATTATTTATAATTCACCATCTTCATTAGCATTGCAATCGATCAACAACTGGTCTTCTCCCTCTATTGTGAAGATCGAATAACAAGAAGAAGAATGAAGCCTATTTTAGCAGCATTTTTCATGGTCCTCTCAACCTTGTGTGTGCTGCAACAAGTTGTTACAGGGCATGGTGACGAAATGATGATCAACAATATGAAGCTAATTGAAGAAGCATGCCAACATTCGCCGCACAAGGATCTATGCATTTCTACACTGAAAAATGACCCAAACAGCAAGGGAGC
>QANT01009313.1:0-22927 GCA_003254885.1 Purshia tridentata | reverse complement strand
AGCCTAATTTTTTGTACACTCTTAGTTGTGAAACATTAGATTTTTGACATACAATAATTTATAAGTTTTATAAATTTGTTTTTATTACATTGTAGAAAAAAGAATAATTAACTTATTTATATTCTAAATATATCACCCATGCTTCCTCACCAATTAGATTAATCTTAAGATAATTTTAAACATTCGTTAAATCTTCAATTAATGGCTTAAATTCACATAATTACTTAAATATTAAACTCTCTATTCACTAGAATTTATGACTTTTTAAAAAAAGATTCTCGAAATCTTCATTTAACCGCCTAATCACATGTGACGTGAAAAGAAAAGAATTTTAGTTAGAAAGTTTAAAACCAACTCCAAAAAAGTTTCAATTAGTTAATGTAACAAATATTTCAATTAGTTAACGCAGTTTAAGATTCTTTGAAACAACGAAAAAATAAGCAAAAAATAGGCGCATGTATTTGTCGTTCTACTTGTATAACTCGAAACAAACATCTAAACAAATAGTAAAACACACTCAAATAAAGCAAAAACGTGTTCATTTGGAAGTCTGAGTTGGTCTTCGACCCTCTCAACACCTAAAAATATTATAAAAATATTGTCTTTCACAAGAACCCTCTATAAAACTACAAACTCTCCGAATCTCCCACCAAACCCATTTGCGAAATCTTCAAGAAACCGAGTCTCCTCGCCTCAGTCATAACTCATAGCAAAACAAAAAAGCCAATAAACAAAAAAATCTCAGCACTGATGTTTCAGGAAACGCCGCCATCTTGGCCGAGTCTGACTCAGTCGGCGTCCCTGTGGACTCGGCTTGAGGACAAGCTGTTTGAGGATGCGCTGGTCCGGTTCTCAGAGGACTTGCCCGATCGGTGGGAGAGGATAGCCGAGCAAGTGCCGGGCAAGAGTACCCAAGAGGTTTTGGAGCACTACGATACTTTGGTTCACGATTTGCGGGAGATTGACTCGGGCCGAGTGGAGTTGCCGAGTTATGCTGATGACTCGATGGCCGGGTGGGACACCGCCAGTGAGATCTCTTTTGGGTCCAAGCTTAATAAGCATGGCGGCGATCCCGAGAGGAAGAAGGGGACTCCTTGGACCGAAGACGAACACAAGTAATTTCTCAATTTTCCTTTCTATTTATTTGTGTTAAATTTTTTTTTGAATTTTGAGTATTTATTTGGTTGCTGAGAAAAAGAAGTAAATTGGGAAGAAATTGAACTTCTGGGTTTTACTTTGAATTTCGTTTAATCGAAAATTCAACCTAAAGAGACAGTATTTTGGCTATATATATATATATTGATCCTTTGATTATATAAAATGGACGAAGAAAATGGTAACTTGGTTTTGTAGGGTTTATTGTTTTTGTATCTAGGAAGTGTAGAATTCTCAACAATGAAACGCTATGGTTAGACCAAAAAAAAAAAAGAAGCTCTTTTTTTAAATTTTTTATTTTTTATTTTTTGGTTTCTGATTCTCAATCTCCACACCCTTTTCTTTTCCCTTTTGCCTGGTCTCTTGCTTGGAAGTTGATAAATGGGTCAAGAACTTGTGTTTATTGTAATTCAAAATTTGAAGTCAAATAGCCTAGAGAAGTGTATTTAGCTTACATCAGTGCATTTATTTGCTTATTCAAAATGTTGGTTCACTAAGTTTTCCTCCATTTTCATTGTTGTCAACCGATGCTTATTGAAATGCAGTAGAGTCTATATTGCTGTTTTGTAGTTTAAGTTTGTTGGATATCATGAAATTTTTCTTGGCAACTGAACAGGGAATTTTACAGTTCATTAATCCTATAGTGCGTCGATAAGTCCCTATTTAAAATTAGAGTGTGATTTTGTTGCTGAAATCATATGTGAAAGTGCTGTTCTGTATTTTGTCTAAAAAAATTTTTGAGACAAAAAAATTTCATAACAATTTGATGTTTGGCTTTTAAGATGACCGATGAAAAGACAAGCAAATGAATCTCTTGAGTTGGGGTGTTGAAGTAACTCAAATGGCAGTTTGGTATCTTAAACTGTTTTTAAAAATTTTATTCTTTATTTCATCTATAAATTCCAAAGTGAAAGCAAAAAATAGTTTTCAGAAGGAATAACAAATGGGGCATGTGTTTCTCGCTTAATACAAGCTTTAGAATGTCATTAAGNTTTAAAAAAAAAAAAAAAAAAGTTTGTTTGCAAACCCACAAAAGTTGATTTAAATACATTAGTGTTTAGTGACAGGTCCTAGAATCTAATGAAAATTAAATGCTTGTAAAGTTGCCATTTTTTAGAGACAGAGAGTTCCAATTTAACGGCACTTGATTGCAAGCTTATGAAGTAATTGTTTAAGTTTTCATAATTGAATCTTTTTGACAAAGTTCATTGATAGGTAGCTTTAGTCTCACGATAAATCTTTTTTTGTTTTTTTGGTTTTTTATGATGCAATTACATGCTTATATTCTCTGTATAGTTTTCCCTCCCTGTGTGGAAAGTTCTATGCAACACTACAATAGATTTAAAGATGATGCAGCAGTGTTGGAAAAATCCTAATACCAAATTACACTTTTGCTTGCTAGTTTGGACATAAGGTTTTGGCAGCTGATTTAATTACTGTATTGCAACAGGTTATTTCTAATCGGACTAAAAAGATACGGTAAGGGTGATTGGAGGAGCATTTCAAGGAATGTGGTTGTGTCAAGAACACCAACCCAAGTGGCTAGCCATGCCCAGAAGTATTTCCTTCGCCAAAGCTCAGTGAAAAAGGAAAGGAAAAGATCAAGCATTCATGACATAACCACTGTAGAAGGTAACTTGGTATCTGTGCCTGCCGACGGCAATTGGATTCCTCCACCTGGTGTTCAAGCTCAACAGCCTCCCACTATGGAACATTTGAATCCACAGAGTCATTTGCCTAATCAAGGTGGCTCATTGGGTTATCAAGATTTTGGCTATCAGATGTAAAGATGCTTTACAATCACATGCTAGATACTCTGTATATAGAAGAATTGCCTGCACTGAACAGTTCAATTTGTAAAGTTCTATATGCTTTTTGTTCTGCGTTAGGCTTTTAGCCCATAGTTGATTAGGAACATTGTGAAGTGAATTTGACACTGTAGGTTATGCTTTGAAAGTCTTTTGTGAAGAAAAAGATGCATTAGTTGAGATTAGTGGGATCAGTTAGGAGATTATTATTAATTGATTCAACAGCAAAAGAACCTCTTAATTTCTTTCTCAGTGACTATTTGTCTGCATGTGTTAACTAAATGTCTGTTATAAGGTCAGATCTTCTTAATGCACTTGAACTTGGATTTGCTACTCGTCTGCCTTTTCGGCATACTGAAAGGTAAAAATTCCCGGTAGCTTAAACACTTGCTTCGTCCCTTGAATTTTCTATACAATTATGTCTATGTTTTCTTACCGTTTGATTTTCCTGGATGCAGTTTACCGTGGTAGAGGCATGTCACAAACAGACAAGTAAGGTTCCTATAATTTGTTCTAATACTTTGAATTTTAAGCAGCATAGAAATATTATATGGATGAACTCAACCTGAATGCAAAAGGTACCTATTTTAGTTTTCAAATGTTTGTAGATACTGTGAAAGAAGATAAGATGATACGAGTTGTAAACTAAAGATTAGTCGAATATGTGAAACTTACTGATGAACTGCTGTATATGAAGCTTCGGTGATTAGATACTGTCCAAATGAAAAATACAGAAAAAGAAAATAAAAATGGATTGATGGATGGTAATGGCAAATTCCTTACAGTTTGGTTATATCGCTTCTATTAAAGGATGTTGAAATGCTGTATTAGTTTCCTTCCTTTGCCTGCAAATTTCTTGCAGTCAAATCTGTTTATTATTATTATTATTATTATTTTTGTTGAAAATGGTCCGGTGACAAGCACGCAACCATATTTAAAGGGTATAATAGTAAGTTTAAAGTCAAAATATTAATTAAAAGAGACGTAAAAATCCTCCCCTCTTTTTATATAACCTAATTCTAGTATAGCACCATCCAGGGAACGTGCAGCTTGACAAAGTAAAGGTGACTGTAAGTACTCTTTTGCATGCCTTCAATTCAAACTCATTAATTTCAAATTCAGCAAATTAATTAACCTCATCGATAAGTTGACGTGATATTCACACTCCTCAAATGTAATCCTAAGGGGACGTGTGATATTCATACTCCTCAAATGTAATCCTACACACCTCTATTTTTTAATTTTATTAAATATGCTTTAATCAATTGAAGTACCAATACTAACCTCAATTAATTAATTAATTTTGTTTCATTAGTAAGCATTAGTTAATTGACAATTGCTCAAAATATGGTATTCGTGGGGTTGGGCATGTTTATTATGCTGAGTTTTGAGGTCTGTTTCATGGGTTAAGCTTAGGTTGAGATTTGGGGGTTTTTGAAATTTGGGTTGAGTCTAATTCTTTATGCGCAATTGAGATGGTTTGTCATGATGTGGTTTTTGTGCATCCTATGGCTATTTTGATTCATGGTTGTTATGGCTATTTTGATTCATGGTTGTCATGCCTTTCTTTCTTGGCCTTGGACATGTTCACTTATACCATGTGCATTGTGAACATAATATGGTTGTTGATGGTCTTGCGAGGCTTGGTTATGATTTGTCTCTGAGCTGTCATCATTTTGAGTCTCCCTTGCTATTGTAGTGCCTCTTCTTTGGGAGGATTTGATTGGTGTTAGCGATGTGCATAATGTTGTTTAGGTTTTCCTCTTTGGTCGTTTAGCCCAGGTTGTGTAATATGGCCGACTTAGCAAAACCTATAGAAGGAAAATAATTTAACGTGGTATCAATTAATCAAAATGGGTTTAAATTCAAAGTGAAAAAGTCTTGGGTTATACCCAAAATCATTTAAGCCTTTTGGGTGTTTATCTAAACAAATATTAAAATCTTGACAGAAAAAAAGGATCAAAATAATAAAATAAAATAAGAGGAGTGCATAATGACTTTTTTGGAGTGCTAATAGTGTCTCCCTTAGAGTGGTTCGGCACTCTCATTCCTTAAGAGAGGTCAGGGGTTCGATCCCTGCTCTTGTATGGAGTCACCACTTTGGCCAGCACTTTACCCCTTACGGGCCGACCCGGTGTGAGCGGGGATTAGTCTGAGTTGTGGTTAAGGCTTCAAGGTGCCACCCATAATTGGAGCCCATCCAGGACCACCTCGTGGTTTAGACCAAAAAAAAAATAGTGTCTCCCTTAACTTATCTTTCCATATAGCAATATTACACAAGTCCTTTTTTGTTCTAGGAGTGTGCGTTGGTGGTAATTAATTGGCATTTTGAGGCTTTGTTTGGTGTTTAAGATTGAATTTGATATGTTATATGATTAACTTCGTGTGCATTTAAAAAATAAGTTTTTAACTTGAATGAAGAAGATAAGAAGAAATATATTATTCTTAAGTGAAAATTTATTCTTTTTAATTAATCTACAAAAAAGTGTTGGTATTAATAACATGAGGGCATATCAATGACCATTTGGTCTAGTGGTAAGACGTGGTAGTACTTAATTAGACGTCTCTCCTTTATGGAGGAGGTCAAAAGTTTTTTTTATCTTATGTACAATAGTGGTTAATTAATTAAGACAAAAAAAGACACGTGATTCATATATATGCGTGTATATGGTTTTTTACACATATTATGCCTAAACTTTAGGGGTTGTCTTGATTGTCACCCACAAAAAAATTGAACCACATGTCCACCTAAATTAGAAATTTGTCCCGTCTTCTAATTAAGAAGCTTAGAATGAGGCTCAAATGGAGCAACAAACAGAAAAATGTGTGAAAGAAGATGAAAATACTGTTTAGAAAGAAATCACATGCGAAACACGTGTTATGTTCAACAAATTCTAAATTCAAGTGGCAATGTGTTTCAGTTATTATTATTATTTCTTTCTTGGGTGGCAATGTGACAACTCCTCAAAGTTTGTATGGTGCATGTAGGTGTAAAACTCCCTATGCACCCTTTTGTTCATGCATGGCTAGCTGTTACTGGGACAATAGGTATGTGATTTAGTAGGGGCCAGTGGATAGGCCAGCTTTGATCTTCTTAACAGTATGAACATCGGTCTTAAACGCTTTGGCCAGAATCACATTATCAATTCCAGTGGCGAAAAGAGAGGAGGGCACAGCAACTGCTCGAGCACTTGCACTTCCAAAGGCTGCAACGGCAGTGGCTGTCAATTTGGAATGTGAGTTATACTGATAATGGACCAAACCCTTAGGAAACAGAAACATGTCTCCAGCCTGAAGCTTTTGAGTGTACAGATTGTTTTTGGTGTCGATCAAACCTACTTCCAAGCAACCATCAAGAAGGAACATGAGTCCCGACGCGTCGGGGCGAGTGTGAGGTGGGAAGAGTGAGTTTGGAGGAAATTGAAGCACTGCGTACGACACACTCTGGCCATTTAGAGCTGGGAATTCGACCACGCTTGCTTTTGTTGCCTTGAAAGTTTTGGCCGGAGCTCGATCGAAAATTCCCCGGAATCCGGTGTATGTAAAAAAGGTTGAATTGATTCTTGTGGTGTTGTAATTTGGTGGGACTATGAAGTCTGAAATGATGTTGGGGTCACTTGCTAGGGATCTTTTGGAGGTGGCCAGGGCAAGTACGAATAGCACTACTACTAAGTCCATGAATTTCATAGCCATATATAAATGGAAAGGAATATTAATTAGTTGAGATATACTTAATAATTGTGTTGTATATATGGTTGTTGTTGTGGTTAAGATTAGTAGTTAAGTTGGTTTATATATATATGTTTTGGTAGGATGATCAGTATCGAATGTTGTCGGTCGGTGTTGAAATGTTCTATGTTATTTTTCTGTTTTGTTGTTGTTTGAGCTTGGGATTAGGAGTTAATACTACCAATCGATCAATGCTAATTATAGTGACTGAACTTCTTAGGAGATGGAATGTATAGGGATGGAAATTGGGAATGTGAGTTATTACTTAATTATAACGACAGTACGTTCATAACATGGCAGCTAGATGCATTCAGATAGCCAGCTAAGCTATATGGATACGTATTAATATATGTTACTTACTATGATTATATCTAAGCCCTTCGCTAAAAAAGAAAGGATAAAGGTGGAATTTAATTCAAATTTGTGAAAACTAATTTTAAACGTCGGCAATTTGACCAGAAAAGTTTTTAACGTCAGTCAATATGAAAATCATTAAATGGGAATAGACTGCGAAGAGAGAGCACAGACAAAAAAGGGAACACCCATAATAAGGTGGGCCCTCTTTGCCCAGTTTATGAGAATTCTTTTCCTATTTCGTATCTAATCCACCACTTCTCTCTCTCTCCGTAAGAGAGAAGCTCTCCATTAAATGGTATTGAAAAAAGAGTAACACGAAATATGTTTTCACATTCAAAATCTATTTTTGTATGGCTATGTTGATATATTGTTATTAGAAGAGTGTCATATATATATATATACAGTCCTTCTCTAGAGTAGATGACTGTACTTTTCAAAATTTACAGACGCTAACACAGTGCTGACATAGTGTAAACAGCGTGTTGACACAAAATTCCAAAACTTGCTGTAGCACATTAGAACTTGCTGCAGCACATCATCTGTGTCTACTTCATGTCTACATTGTGTCGGCACTGTGTCGGCGTTTGCAAAATTTTAAAAGTGTAGTCATCCTCACTTGAGAAAATGCCTCTATATATATATATGTTAATTTTTTTTTTAGTACATGCAAGGAGAGAAGGTTCAAACTCGAATATGTAAAGGGAAGTTTTTGTCTTCAACTGATTAAGTCAATGTCAATTCATATATGTATGTTCATCAAAACTATAAATTTATGTGTAGCACATGTGTTCCTAAAATATGTGGTATCAATGCCACACGCTTTTGGCCTTGTTTCTTCCTTCTGCCCTCATGAAGTTATCGTAATAGCATTTGTCATGACATCTTGAAACTTTTCACAAACTCCAACTTTAGTGCGTATAACCATATTCAAGGGGGAAAGTTATATATGATTCTATTCAGAGCGTCCAAATGAAGACCTTTATTACCCAAGTTATGAGAATTAATATATAGAAGAAAGAATGTATGGCTATTGGGCGCTTAAAAATCAAGATGATCAAAGATCAATATTCAACTTGGCCACAAGCAAGCCGCAAGAATGCTAGCTTTTTAATAAACTCATTAATGGTTGATGAAGGAGTTTAAGAATTCTAAAATGATGGAAATAAAAATAATGTGATTTAAAATTCTAAACTATTTTTGTTTGGCTAACTTATTAAATATAATGGAATTTTAATACATAATTTATAGTTTTATTTTTTTAATACATAAAATTATAAATGAGCATGGTAATGGTGGTAGCAATAAGAATAATGCTTGTGGCCAGTGAGTTGATAATATGGTGGTAGGGGTGATGGCCCATGGGCAGTGGGAGAAATGGTGGCGGTGACAGTTGGGGTAGTGTCAGCAGTGGCGGCGGCAGTAGCGGCAGTATGGTGGTAGTATGTTGTGGTGGTAGTGGCGGCAGTGTGGTGGTGTATTGTGATTAATTGGTTTAGGGGTTGGAGCACGTGATTGTGTACGAGTTGGCATTGGCGGATGCACTAAGGGACAAAAGGGGTCGAGTGATCCCCTGGACGCTAGAAATTTGACTTGAGAGTTGTTGGACTTGAGGCACTTGACTTCCCGGACTGCTATGTGTGACCTTCTACACACCAAATGTTTGGTGAAATGCTTGAATGACTGAAGTCTGAAGGTCGAAACCCTCTGCACACCAAGGAAGGCAAGCCTTTGGACAAGAGCAGAGGAGTCAGGCTGACTTTGCCCAGACCACTCGCCACACGCCTAGGATACTTAAAAAAATTTTGTCGAGATAGAGAAGTGTCCTAACCTTGACCCCCCAAGTTAAAAATCTTGGATCTGCCCATTGCGAGTTGGAGCATGATTTCGAGTTTGCAAGCATCTTGTTGGTTCACCATCGTGTATTATTAGGCCAAGTGATCACACATGTTCCATGTCACCTAATATGAATCTAAGTACGTTGTCCATGTCATTTTTGGCTTGAATGGCACCACACGTGCTCAGGCATGCAAGAATGTAGAAGCATATGACTTATAAAGTTTTACTACTCTTTTTTATTGCCAATTAGTTTGAGATAAATAATTAAATTTCTTCAGTTTTCTCCTTTGTAAGGTGTCAAATTCAGCTTGACTATTTCTTTGCCTTTGTCAGGATTAATTTGTTGGTTCTATGATTCTATCTTCTACCCAGTTCCATCGAAAATTAGAGTTTTTTGATTAATTTTAATTTTTCTCCAGATTTTCCCCTTCAACACTAGATTTTGTTCTTCCTCCACAGTCTATATATACGGTTTGCAACCCAATTTTATCTCAAATAGGTTTCGATCCCAGTAGATATCTTGACAGCTGTACGTGCCAGCATTGGTGGTACTGCTCCTCCAACAAATATTGTTCATAATCTTTAGGTAAAAATCGTCCCATCCCATGAGTAATTACAAAGAATAATTACGAACTCTTTGTAATTACGGTATAAAAGGACCAGTACGTACTGCTTCACTACTTAGCCTTAGTTTTTGTAATACAATCTGAATAGGGTGCATGTACACATTAATTGGTACAGTATGCCAGTACGGATGTTTTATATATGGAATGGGATTTATGAATGATTTGTGACTTAATTATGATACTGATTATTTCCACCTATTAATCAATATAAGGAATATATTGAGACTTTGAGAGCACGTGGATTAGCAATACATGTAATATTTTGCTCGTTACGGGTGAGCATCATCATCATATTAGCCGGTTGACATGTGTCACTCAAAAAACATGTCTCAATTATTAATACAGTGATAATACTCACTACCAACTTTTTTGGTGAGCAAAATAGCACTGGGAAAATAATATATACGTGCAAGTAATTAATAACTAGTACCATATTGCCGGGGCATTAAATGCGCTGTTCGTGGCACGAATGGTGCTTTTGGGTACACGTTTTTCTTTTTGGTACATAATTATTTCATTTTATGTATATATGGGTGCCTGTTTTGGGTATTGAAATTTAATGTGGCGACATATGATTTTTGTTGTTTCAGACCAAGCCCCAGACCGCAAATTTCATAGCCCTCAAAACACCCAACAGCGAAACCCACAAATTTGAAGTTTGAGAACACCAACATCCAAAATTATGACGTTTGTAAAAGATTTCAGCACATAAAGGGTAATATTATGTAATAAAAGCACTAAAAACACAGTCAAATATTTCTATTTAAACTCCAAACCTAACTTTTTTAAAAATTTCACAATTAGCTCACCAAAATCAAGAACACATTAAAGCTATTAAATTTCATGTACAAATGCATGCACAATTGACATTAAAACAAAAAGGCTATTGTTTGGGTAAAACACCATGGATATATTTATTGCATCTATTTCTTTGGTCATGTAAATTATTATATAATGAGAGATAAAATGAGTGAATATTTACATATGTGATAAGTAAGTTTTTCTCAGTATTAAATATATAGAATATAATCTTAATAACAATATTAGAAATATAGTTAATAACTAAAAAATAGAAGGTAAATATTTACTAACCCCCAATTTAGAGTTAGGTTATCTCAAAACCTCCACCTTAAATTAATCTCTCTCAAAACCCCCCAATTATAAATTTAATCTCTTCCAAAACCCTCTAGTCAACTAACACTCAGTCAAATTTGACCTTTTTTTTTAATATTCCAGTTTTACCCTTTTTATTTATTTTTAATTTCAATTAAATTTTATTTAAGTTTTTTTAAACTGAAATTGACATTCAGTCTTCACTCTTCACATTCTTTCTCTCTCTCTTTCTCTATTTCTCTGTTCTCTCTCTCTTCCTGTGGTTGTCGTCGGCTCGTGCTCCTCTGTCTGGCGACAGTTTCGACGAGATCGGTCCCGATATGCTCACCTATCCTCCCTCTTCCTCCTCCTACCTTCCACTCTCTGCGAAACCCAACGATAGCAACAAATTGACCCAAGAAGAAACGAGCTCCTCGTCGACGATCTGCCGATTCCGGTGACGATGAGGTACCAGACCATTAGGGATGGCTTCCTCTCGGCATCCCGAGTCTGCTAGTGCCATCAGAAGTCCCATCCAATCCCTAGCGCCGCTGTTTCGAAGGAGAGAAGCCTGTAACTGTTTTCGGCATCCATGTCCGTCGCTTTCTGTAAGCCTGCAGTTGTTTATGTTTTTGTTTTGTCGCCTATACCCGAGGCAGCTTTATGCCGCATTCAAATTTTTGTTCTTGATTACACTAATGAACTTGTTGGATACTGATTACTACAAGTTAGTACTTTAAGCTAAGCTGTGGGTACTTCGAAGTTTCAACTTTTCTGCTTTGATGATCAAATATTTTTAACTTTGGTGGAACCCATTTTTTATGTGCTAATCTTAATGATGGGTGTTCCGTTAACTGTATAGATGTTTGGTTCTGTGTTATTTTGATTGTGGGTATTCACCAAGTTTCTCATGTGATACATGCGAATTTATTAATTTGTGGTTGGTGATCAGTGGTCCTTTGAGTTTTATATAGCTGAGCTCACTTAATCGCTGCATCAGCGTGTCTTTAAGAGTGAGAGAGAGAGAGAGCAAGAGTTTTCTGTGTGAAATTGATTATGGATTTTCCCCAGAATACACACTTTGATGTGTGTATGTGTGTGTATCCGTAATTTTGATGTTAATGATCAGTTGGTTGGTCTGTATTTCATATTGCAGAGTATTTGCATGAGACCATGAAAATAAAGGCTGGAAAGATATTGTTGCTTCTTCTTTGTTTGAATATTGTTACCTTTGGAGTGGTAAAGAATCTTCCTCCATGTACAATAATTTCCTTTTCTAATTTTCTTTTTCTGATTTAGTTTCACTTCCTAAAACTTCAGTTTCACTTCTTGAGAATTTAGTTAACTTATAACTATGTTTTGTTTCATTTCTTTTCGATTGAAATTATTTTATTGTTCAGTTTCAGTTAGGATTTGAAGATTTGAAGATTTGAAGTCCCAAAGATTTCGGTTTAGTTTTAGTTGTAATTGAAAAAATGCCCAGAGCTCTATCATCTGTAATGTTGTAATTATGTAATGGTGTTATTATTTTTTCTGGTCAAGTGATCATGTAATTTTTTTAATTAAGGTGTAACTATATAATTTGTGTTAGTGAAAGTGTAACTATTTGTTTAATGAAGGTGTAATTGTTTGTTTAATGAAGTTGTAACTATCTGTTTAGTAAAGGTGTAACTTTTTGTTAGTCAAGACGTAACTGTTTTTTTTATAGGCTCGTAAGTTTTTTTTCTTATCAAAAAATTATGGTGGAATTAATAATTATTTTTAGTATAATTGTACTTTTGAAATTCAGTTTCAGTGTAACTGTGTTTTAAAATTTAATTTCAGTTTTAGTGTAACTGTATTTTTGAAATACAGTTATACTGGAAGTGCATCAGTCTATGTCAGAGTCTGTCAGCGCTCGTGTCAGTTTGCGTCAGAGTGCGTCTGCACGTGTTAGAGTGCGTCAGAAGGGTAAAAAAGGTATTATAAGTTTTAGGGAGTTTTGGGAGAGTTTCTAGATGGGTGGGGGCTTAGAAAAAGTTTGTTAGTAATTAGGGGGTTTAGAAAAAGTTGCCGATGATTATATTGCTATTATTAATGGTTTATCCCATATTAATATCACCAAAATTGCTTGCGGACCAGGCCATGAAGTTAGGTTAGTTCATTGACCTTAATTACAGTAATAAAGCACTCTTGTGGATAAATTAATTTGTAATAAATTTGTAACTTTTGTCTTCAATATATATTTATACATAGTGTGGGAAGCTTAGGTGGTAAATGGGGCTTTTGAGACAGCACAGGAGATTCATGTACGAAATTGTAGTTTCAATGGCACTCAAAAATGGAGCTAGGATTAAGACATTCCAGGTATACAAACACTCTTAAATTTTTATTTTTATTTTAAAATATTTAGTGAGATGGTAAAATATTTGGTCATTTACTTGAACCCAAGAGTTAAGGCTCATGAGTCTTTGAACATAATTTATTTAAAGGGAAATTTTATTAAATATGCCCAATTAATATCAAAAACACTTTTTTAACCCATCATTCCCTTTCTAATCTTTTATAACTCTTTGCCCTATTTCGGACAATCAGACCTGTTGCATGTGGGCTAGGTTACAGGCCCAGCCAATGGACTGTCGCCACTTGTCTTGCTTTTTAAGACTCTTTTCGGCTGCAACTTTTGACTCACTTATCTTGATATCAGTGAGGTCAATTGGCAATAGATGGATCAATTTTTTAACTTGTATTGATAAGTCAGTTCAATAGTCAATTATTGATCTCCTATTGCAAGCATTTTTTTCTTTCACAATGTCAATATATTGAACTAATCTCTCTTATTGACACCCCATTGCACATGCTCTAAGTAAAAACAAAAGGCATACCGAGTACTACTAAACAAAATATGTCTTATTAGTGATGGGCCAATCCCAATTTTTTTTTGTGGGTCCGAGCCCATTTGGAGAATCACACAAAATTACATCTTGATAGGCCCATAAAAACATACAACAGCCGCATGGCAAAAAGCTTCTTTGTCAGGGGCAAAAACGTCATTATTTTTCCCAGACTCCATGGTCCTCAAAAACCCTAATCCCCTCTCAATTGAAAACACACCACACCTTGAAAGTTGAGAGGTAGAAACCCTAGCCGATTTGGTTGAAAAGATGCAGATCTTCGTGAAAACCCTAACGGGGAAGACGATAACCCTAGAGGTTGAGTCGTCGGATACCATTGATAATGTGAAGGCGAAGATTCAGGACAAGTCGCATGGCAAAAAGCTTCTTTGTCAGGGGCAAAAAACGTCATTATCTTCCCAGACTCCATGGTCCTCAAAAACCCTAATCCCCTCACAATTGAAAACACACCACACCTTGAAAGTTGAGAGGTAGAAACCCTAGCCGATTTGGTTGAAAAGATGCAGATCTTCGTGAAAACCCTAACGGGGAAGACGATAACCCTAGAGGTTGAGTCGTCGGATACCATTGATAATGTGAAGGCGAAGATTCAGGACAAGGAAGGCATACCCCCAGACCAGCAGCGTCTCATTTTCGCCGGGAAGCAGCTCGAGGACGGCCGAACACTCGCTGACTACAACATCCAGAAGGAGTCGACTCTGCATCTGGTGCTTCGTCTTCGAGGTGGAGCCAAGAAGCGCAAGAAGAAGACGTACACGAAGCCCAAGAAGATCAAGCACAAGCACAAGAAGGTCAAGCTCGCCGTCCTCCAGTTCTACAAGGTCGACGACTCTGGAAAGGTTCAGAGGCTCAGGAAGGAGTGCCCCAATGCTGAGTGCGGTGCCGGGACTTTCATGGCCAACCATTTTGACAGACACTACTGTGGTAAGTGTGGCCTCACCTACGTTTATCAGAAGGCCGGCGGCGACTGAGTCAAACGCAACGGTTCTTGTCGTTTTGCTATCATTATGTTATTTTAGGGTTCGGAACGGATGTTTTAATTTTAAATAATCGTTCATGTTTAGTGGTTTATGTTCTGGTACTTAGAATTTTGATTTCAAATTTGGAGTTCAGTTGATAATTATTAACTTCTTTTTCATATATCTATCTTGTGATTTTACCTGCCTTTATTTATTTATTGGATGGTTGAATTTTAATTGTTGGTATCAAATTGGTGGAATGTGGTTTCTGGTTGTTTCTATTGAGACAATTTCTTGTTGGAGTTTTTTGGGAATTGACTTGGGAACAATATGCATTGTGTTTTTTTAAAGTCCTTATCATTTTCTTTCTTCGTTTCTCATACAACTTTCAGAATTTGATAGTTTTGCTTATCAGCTATGAGTCCTTGCTTATCAGATAAGTAGTAAACTTACAAACATGTTGCATGGGATATTTTATCTATGAAATTAAGACTTTGATGGCTTTTGTTCAACTCATTTTCTGCTGAAATATTGCGCTTGTATTGATGCTCAAGATATAGCTGCCATTTCTATGCTACTTACGTGGCACTGAAGGACTGTTGGAGTTACTATTAATCCTGCATATGAATCAAAATTGGCAATGATCTGATTCTTCTATCATGCAAATGATACTCATTTTGCTTACAAACATGTCTCAGGTAGTTCTTGTGTTTATGCTTGCTTTGCATGTACACCGTACTTTTTAGAGCCGTTTATCTTAATTGTCTGTCACTCTTCCTTGCATATCGCACTTCATTTTTGATGCCTCAAAATAAAACCATTTGAGGTTTCATGGTTTAATTTTGCAGCTATCTTTTGTCGGGCGATATCTTAAACTTAATGCCTGACTGATGCTTGTAAAAGTAGTTTTCATTTCTCTCTATTTGTGTTCTTTTTCATCGATTTTTCTCCTTTGGTAGGTTATTAGCATTTGGTTTCGGCATCTTTGGAATTTAATTTTCAATGGTAGCCAAGTTCTTGCCTTTCAGAAGCCCATATTGATTCTTCCTCCAAATTTTCTGATCATGGCCTCCTGCTAGAAAAAAATTCTCTATATGGTCATTCATCTTGTTGAAACTGTTGGAACCTCTTAATGTCATTGCGAGACCTTTATCGTGTGTTTGCTACGAATTAAGCATTTCAACTATTGAAATGAACTTGAATTGCAACAAATTATAGTAATCTTGTTTTCCACTTTGTACTAAGTCACACACATGATTGGTAAATTTGAGTGCAACTTAACTAGGAGTGGTAATTGACTTATTGGTTGGTTTGAAAATATATTCTGATAGCACAATAGGTTGGTTTGTTGGACGTACATTGCTCGACTACTTGTCTTTTCTTTTTGGGTTTATTCCTAACATCTCATTTTCGCTTAGTTTCCAATAAAAAAAAAAATTTGTTATTTTCAATCCAAAAACCTTGCGCAAGCAGCAACAAAGTAACAACTGTTACTTGAGCACATATCAATACACTACTAACTCTTCCATAGAAAGCCAACCTAAGCTTAACGAGAAAAACTTGGGTGGGGAATTTCCGATCACGTGGTCATATTGAGTAAAAAACGTGAACCCCCTCGTCCCCACCCACCACGAAATAAGTTGCTTTTTTTGGTGGCACCTCAATCCCAAACTAAGCCTGCTCTCTATTTCTCTCTATAGTAATCTTCTCAATTTTCTTTTCTTCAGTTCTTCCTTTTCATGAGTGTGTTCCGACTCGACTTTGCTATAATCTTTACATGACTCTTTAATTTCCAAGAATTACTTTGATGCAGTAGATAAGCAGCCATCCATAAGCAAGCAGCCACCAAGCTGCAGTTTGAAAGAGAAGAAGTTAGAACTTAGCTAGGGTTACAATTAAAATGGGAGCTAATGAAAGCAGGGAAAGCTCTAGGACGAATGAGGAGAGATAGAGTGAAAATGGTGGCTTGTGCCGCTTGCTCAACAGCAATGGTAATTGGTGCTGCCACTGGCGCTGTTGCTAGTGTTGCCCTACTGGCTTGGGGCTTGTCTCGTAATTCAGGCAAAAGCAAAAGGAAAACAATGAAAGCACTAGAAGGAAAAGCTAAGAGGATCTACAGGGACGAATTTGAGCATAACCCTTCTGCTTATTTCAAACGCTTGCGTAAATAGGAGGACATTTAGTGTCATCGAACCTGTACTTGCACGATATGGTCATATAAGCACTAGTTTTGCTTTTCTTTTTCTCTTTAATTTATATGGATTTTCCTTTTCTATGTTAATGGGAGTGCGTTTGTTATTTCAACTATTGTTATTTTGTGATGCTATATGAATATATTCTATGTGTTAATATTAGACTTCATTAATAGAAAAATAAATAAGCTTAACAAAGACACCAATTTTTATCCCAACTTAGAAAAAGTATATATGGTTGGCTTCATCATTCTAACAAAATTGTGTCTTAAAAGGAAAGTATCTAAAATATAGCAAGCTATTGGTAAGCGGTACAGGTTTATACAGTCTTTCTCTAAAGACGACATTCGCAAATTTCAAAATTTACAGATGTGGACTGAGTGCCGACATGATGCCAACACGATGCCAACACTATGCCAACATGATGCCGACACGAACTGACTGCAGCACATCTCAACGTCTCGGCACCATCTTGGTGCCGCGTCAGTGCTCTATAAAGAAAATCCCGCAGTATATAAAGATAAAATCATCTGAGCAATTTAAACATTCAGCAATTAAATTTACGAACAGAATGAGCTCATGAATTATCAAGGAAGATGGACTGAGTAATACTATACTAGTAAAACCTTACAAATGCACGAGGTTACAAGCTGGGCAGAATTGAGCGTTTTGCCTTTACGATCATGGAATATACCCAAAAACAGGGAATGTGAAACACTGCCAACCCAAAATAACTGCAGGAATGCACAAAATAAATCAAATCATATTTTATATACAATAATTGAAGGTGATGAAAAGGGGTTAATGATCAAAGTTGGTGTAGAAGAAACATACCATAATGGTGCCCAAGGTGTATTGAGCTCAAGGAAGGGATATGGCCACCTGGGAATTACAGAGACATACAAAAGAGAATACATGTTATTGCTAATTACTATGCTATGGTTGGTACTTGGAGGGCATACCAATAAGGCAATAATAATAATAATAATAATAAATAAAACTAAATTGAAGCACCAAATTTATGCTTACTGTTTAAATCCACAGGCGTGAATGACCCATTGGAAAGCAATGTAGACGGAGCTGAAGAGCACAAAATATGCAAACCCCAACATGTTAGGAAATGGCTGAAATTAAACAAGATGAAGATGGAAAGTGGCATCAGTATTCATCACAGCATATATATGTAGCAGCAGCAACAGCATTGCCACACAATCAGATCTGACATATGACATCTTCTTCAACCAAAGATGAACTAGTTAAACAGCCAGCCTATAATTTGCTTTTCTCACAATCAAAAAGCAATAGTTATGATGGTATTGTAATAAGTATAGTTACAAGTTCATAGTATACTTACAAGGTTATTAACAGCAGTATCCACGATAAGAAAACCAGCATTCAGAGCATGCATGGCTCCTATCAACTGCCAACCACAGGTTAAACCATTAACACCAAGTTAGAGGATATTTTGGATATTAAGAACTTCTCCTTTTGAGACTATTTCAATCAGACTTTTTACAACAAGAGGATACACTCACCAGGGTTAGTTCAAATTCCATGCTTGTTAGAAATGGTAGTATAAGACACCAAAATACAATGTCTGTTAGCATAACAGCACCTGCACATGTCTATTTTGAAAAATATTTTAGCCTCAAATCTCAAGCCTTCAATCAGATACAAATACCATAATTTGGGTAACATACATCAACACAATTATAATCCCTTTAAAGTCATGCCCATAACAGCTTCATGGATTGATCTATTCTAAGGATCAAAGAATTCAGCACCCAGTAACTAGCAATCTCATTTTATAGAAGACTAATTCTGCCAAAAAGAGCCACAAAGATGCATAAGATATTGGTGGACTAACCTGATACGTACTCAACATTAGATATCCAAAGAACCCTGCTCTTTGACTTATCCCATTTTGAGCTTGGTGGCTTTTGGACTTAGAGGTTGCAGTTCTTGGCTGAGTTGGCTCTTTTGAATCCCTTATCTTATTGAGCTTAGCTCTTCCAACCCAACATCCATGTGCAGAGAAAATTGTCCCTAGCTGCACCAGAAACCAATAGCTAGCATATGTAAGAAAAAGCTGCTTAATTTCAAATGAGAATATATGCAGAGTTTCTTAGTTAATTTACTCAGTAGAATCGGGGACAAATTAAACCGGGTTTAATTGAGCTTATCATACCGCAAAATAGAGCATAACCAATACAAAAGTCCACCTGCAGACCAATTTACACCAAAGGGGAACAAAGATTAGACAGCTCTTGCCATTGGCCAACACTAATAAGTCTTATAATCTCAGCAAGAGTGAATTGAAAAATGAAAGGAGGAATTAATCAGAGATTACTGGGTGTAGAAATAGAGGACAAAAAATCCATATAGGGCCATCAAGTTGTAGAGCATTTTAGCCAAGCAAAGGAAAGCAAAAGCTCTGTACAAGAGAAGCCAAAGAGGATCGAGGGGTCTCCAGCAAGTGCTCCACAAGTCCACAGAATTTAGAGCTTCTTGCTTTGCATTCTTCACAAATTTTAGAGCTACCACTGCGGGGCCAGTAATAATCACAGCACAGATTACCACTTGCCATTGAAGCCAGTACCCCAAGCCTTCCAGACTGGACATTTCTGAAGAAATTGCAGACTCAGACACAAATCTCAGAGACCCAGAAAAAGGAGAATCTCAACTCCAACTCTCAAGTGGGGTTTCTTCAAGAAAAGGACTGAAGATCAGTAGATGAGAAATTCTATGCTAGATATGGCCTCTGGGTAGACAACACCTATGACTAAATTATTATTTACTAGATAGATGGCTTGCCATTTGATTTATTATTATTATTTTATTATTATTATAATTATCTTTCTTGTAAGAAGACAATGAAATTGACACAGTTTTGGGACCCTCTCTTCCGCTTAAACATAATTGGGTCAAAANAAAATTTACTGAAGAAAATAAAATACAAAGAGAACTAATTCCTATGATTTCACAACTTTACAAGAATGCCTCGACGTCTTTGGCTCGACCGTTCCACCGCTATAACCTAGGGGAAAATTTAAAATAACAACCAAGGATAAAATCTAATGAAATAAACTCAGTGAGTGGACATAAAACAAAATAAGCATTAAAAATCCTTTACTTTCAAGTTTCCTTAAGACCTCACAAATCCTCTTTGAAATCCCCCAGTTTTAAAACATTTCGTAAAATTCACAGGATAAGTAAACCAATACTTAAAATCCACTTTGAGATTTTCTGAAAAATAAATAAAACAAATTAAGCTGATAAGCATCAAACCAAAACTGAAGTTTATATCATTTGAAACATTCTTATAAAACTGATATAATAATAAAACGTTCACCCAAACAGTTACCCACCGAACCTGCTGTACATGCGCAGGGCCCACGACCTGCTGTACGCATGCAGGGCCAATAGCCTGTCGTACATGCGCAAGGCTCACAACCTGCCGTACGCATGCAGGGCCAATAGCCTGCTGTACATGCGCAGGGCTCACAATCTGCCATACGCATGCAGGGCCAATAATCCTGCCATACATGTGCAGAGCCAGGGTCTGTCATACACATGCAGGGCCAATATACCTGCCATACGTGCACGCAGGGCCACCCCCAAAGGGCAAGGCATCCCGACACACGGCCGAAAGCCTATGTGTGTGCCGTGATGGGTCCCAAAGACCTATATAATTTGATAATCTGAAGGGTACTGTGAAGGGTGGTTTGAAAATCCTTTTCTTCAGAACTTCTTTTCTCCAGATATAAAATACTTAAAATTTCTCAAAAACCACGACTAGTAACCCTTGGTACAAAAGCCTATTGAAATCCAATATTTTCTCAAAACTCAAGCATAAAAACATCTTTTGAATTTCTTTATGTCTAGCCAAAGCACAAAATCCAAAGTAATTAACTTAATGTCTAGAATTCAAATCAACACTTATTTAAGAAATCCGGAAGCCAAACTCACGAGCCAAATATATTTCTAATTTAAATAAATCACGGCTCTAGTAACTCAAAATATAACTATGAATTAATCATTAAATTCATAAAAGTAGTTTAGGAAATGAAGTCCACTCACAGAGATAGCCTAGCTTTGGTCTCCGGCTGGATCGTCTCGAGTCTCGGGAGTGTCGCCTAACACGAGAACGACAATATGTTAGAATACTAATCAATTCAAGATCGTAAAAACACAAATGCGCGTCCTAGGCTTTACGCTCCACAATCTATATTTTATACTATAACCCAACTTAATTTCTTTCTCAACTCATAACCCGACACCACTAGATCGTTTTAACCCGTTGAATCTCTCCAAATACCTTCCATTACCACAAAACTCAATTGAGGGTCGTTCGGCTGCCATTTCGGTGTTCAAAAGGTTTCTAATTCGGTCTAAATTAGAGATTTATCAACTCAAACAACCTTTAGGCACCCAAAAATCAATAACTCACTAACCAAAGGCCTCAATTCGTGATAATTAGAAGAAAAGACAGCTGGGTGGTCGGAATCACTGCCCTCGCCGCCCAAACTGGTGGCACCCAATCCACAAATCAGAATTTCACCAATTTTTCATACAACTTCCAATTCTAAACCTCAATTAAAGGTCCATGAGGTAAGAAGCATCTAGAAATCCATTAGAAACACTCCTTATGACAAAAATACAAACTCACCCGAAATGGGCATAAGCCCTCAAATTTCCAACTTTCAATTTCCCTTAAAATTCGCGAATCAAATAACCAATTAAGTCCCAAATCACCCCAAATCCATCCTTAACCTCACAATTACACAAAACATCCATCAATTTCACCCAAACAAGGCCAACCCGAAACGGGTCTCAAAATTCCCAAAGTTTTAATCCTACAAAATACTCGAAATTAAACAACCAAATTAGAGGGTAAAGAAAGCCCATACCTAGTGGAGAAAAACCCACCAAAAACTTTGAAGATTGGAGCTCGGAGGAGGCCGAAACCAAGGGAGGAAGATCGGCGGACCTGCTTGAGTCAGCAACAGTACGAAGCCTCTACAAGTTTCAATACTCAACGAATCAATCTGATTTTTGGAGAGTAGAAACTAGACACATAAAGGAACATTTCTCTAGTTTTGAGTTTTCTCATTTGGAGCTGAGAAATGGGTCGTATTTCACTCACAAAGAGGAACAGAGGAGTGAAAGTGAGAGAACACAGGAGAGAGAAAGAAAAGAGAGGAAAATAAGGAGGATGCGTGAGAGTGGAGAGAGAAAGAGTCTAGAAAAATCTAGATTTTTGATTTCTAAATCCCATCTTTGCAAAATTACAAGTTTGCCACTCGCTTCCCACATTCATAACTTCCAAACGGTAGCTCCGATGGATGCATGCTTCGTGTCTACGAACTCGTGAAGTCGAGCTCTACGTCACCATCTCAAAGTCAACTCTGAAATTCGAGTAATTTAGAAAGTCAACTTTTGGTCATTTATCACGTTCCTAACTTTCTAACCGTGGCTCTAAACGACCCATGCCGCATGTCAACGAACTCGTGAGCTTAAGACCTTCCTAACAGACCCAAGGTCAAAGCTAAAATCCCACTTGAAATATAAGTCAACTGTGGGCCCTATTAACATAACCTTAAAAGGTACGAGTCGTTACACAACTCCAACTCTCAAGTGGGGTTTCTTCAAGAAAAGGACTGAAGATTAGTAGATGAGAAATTCTATGCTAGATATGGCCTCTGGGTAGACAACACCTATGACCAAGGAGTGTAATTTCGGTAATTTCGGCGAAATTTCACCGAAATTATCGTTTTTTAAGGGGTTCGAAACGAAATCATCAATTTACCCAGTTTTCGGTAAAATTTCAGAAATTTCGGCGAAATTTCGGTCAAAATTTAAAACACCAAAACAGTTAAAAAGGGCAAAATATCGCGATAAGGAATGAAATTTCGTCGAAATTTTCACGAAATTTCAACGAAATTTCGATATTTTCGTTAATAAACCCAGCAGCCCAGATTCTTTTTCTGCAAAATTTCCTCTCTCTCACCTCCAGATCTCTCACCTTGCGACGCCGACGACTTGCCCAGCCACCACGAACGTCCGTCCTTGGCCAGAAACACCCGAAACCACTTCCACTAGTGATCGATCGATTCTTGACAAGAACACAGTGAGTCAACTCACCTCACCATCACCACCACCACCACCAGCTGCCATAAAGAAAGTCTGATCCCCACCACCTCCGGCCACCAATCTTCGAAGTTTTTGGTGAGTTTTCCTCCCCTAATCATGGGCTTCCATTCCCCTAAACTTTTGTTT
>QANT01009308.1:0-33508 GCA_003254885.1 Purshia tridentata | reverse complement strand
CTCCATTGATTTTTTTCGAAGAAGACCTAGCTGCCCATCACCATCGAAGAAAAAGAACCCATCCACAGAAGCTGGTGAAGAAGAGCCCACCTGTGAGCTCTGAGCTCTGAGCTTGCCAAATCGAAGAACCCAGTCGACGGTGGGCTCGCGAAGAAGAAGAAGAAGAGGCAATGGTGATGGGGGGGGGGGGCTGGGATTTGGGAAGGACACATGGGGTTTAGCTGGGTTAGGGAGTAGGTTAAGAAGGCAGCTTGGGTCAGCTGGGCTCTTGAAATCCCAGCCATAAGATCTCATTTAATTGAGATCCAACGGGTTAAGAAGACATCCCGCATTTAAGCAAAAAAGCGGGATCTCGCAACTGAAGGCAACTGATATATATATATTTATATATATAACTTATTATAGTAAAACATATATTGTTTTGAGAGCCACAAGTCTATTTTAAAGAACAATGTTTTAGGCCTTATGTATTTGTTCTCTTCCAAATGTGACATCCATCAACAAGTATATCCAATTCACTATATATATATATATATATATACAGTCCTTCTCTAGAGAGGATGCCCGCACTTTTTAAAGTTTGCGGATGCGGACAAATGGTAGACAATAGGTGGACAAAGTGTGGACACAAAATTGCAAAACATCAGATCTTGTTGCAAATATATTATCTATGTCAACACACTGTCTGCACTTTGTCCACACTTTGTCCATCCTCTGTCCGCGTCCGCAAACTTTAAAAAGTGCAGTCATCCTCACCTGAGAAAATTCCTATATATATATATATACAAGCACCTTCCAGTGTTGAATCTCACATTTAAGGTTAATTGTGGGATAGGTCGGATGGGCCCACTCTATGTAATTTTTCAACAATCCGAACCATCTATTTTTTATGTCTTTATTTATAGATCATTTTTGCAAAAAATTAGCTAAATCGGAAACCATTTACCCATCTAAGTTTGATCCAACAAATAGACGGTTTTATGAAAGATATTTGATTCATCTATTTGTTTGATCAAACTTAGATAGGCAAATAATTTCCGATTTGGCTAATTTTTTGCACAGATAATCTTTAAATAAAGACCTAAAGATTAAATGGTTTGGATCGTTGAAATACTATATGGAGTGGGCTCCATAAGGGATCTCACAAATAAAATTATATATGGGATCCCACATTGGAAGGGGCATGTATATATATATATAGTCTTTCAAATTGGAGATTTCAACATAGAGTTCAGAACTTCAGATCACTGAAGTGGACCCCACAATGTGTCAAGACTATTTAATTAAGCAATCTTTAATAGAAACTTTCTCATATATACATATATAGAGGGACCTTCAAATAATAAAATATATAAAGAAAATGTTTGATCATTTTCAATAAAATGGAAACATTAATTTCTAATGCATGTGCTACCAATTTAATCTGATGCATACGCATGGGCTTGAGCCCCTTTTATCACCTTTGATTAATTTAACAATGCATATACACAAATCAAAATAAATCTTACTCTTAACTAATCATATACAAGCCACTTGATTTTAAGTTGCTTAATTATATAACTAATTACTTGACTTTGTCTTGCAGTGGTCACTACTTTTTATTTGCATGCTTGAGATAGTAAAATGCTTGCGCTACTTCCACTAACTTGTGCTGATCTCTTTGATCTCTTCCTGTTCCTCTGATGATCTCCCTCAACCTCCAATCTCACTCCAAACAACTTGGGCCTCTCATCTTCTTCTTCTTCTTCTTCTTCTTCTTCTGCCTTTAATTGATCCGTCTTATGTTGATCTGAAGTGGTAGTATACTTGGCCACCAAGTCAAGAAGCTCCTTGCACTTACCTTTCATGTTGGTGAGCTCGGAGGTTAAAACCCCATTCTCCTGCTTCAGCCTTTTGTTCTCATCCACCAGAGAGCTGTACTCGGAAGACGAACAGGTTGAGGAAGACCTTTCATGATCTTCATCATCATCATCATCATCATCAAACAGCTGATCATGTGGTGTTGGTACTGAAGCTGCTGCAATATTGTTAATGGGGTGTTGCTTGTTGGACCATGCTTTTCTGCGGCGGATTTCACAGAGGTGGTCCCTTTCACCCTTTCGGAACTTATCGTTGCAGAACTCCCACCTGCTTGTTGCAACTTTGCGAAATCCCTATAACATCATCCATACATTTATGCTAATACATGAGATTAAGTATCAAAGAGCTTTAGGCTAGGGACTATATATAAGAACCACTTTTGGTTTAATTAGCACATGAACACTAGCTGGATCGATCAATAAAGGGTTTTTTTAATTTCATTTTTGATCCATGAAATTTGATTATGGAAAGAAAATATGAACAAAGATAGTGACAACAAATTTTTAATTAAATTATTATTTATTATTAAAAAATAATTAAGTTATATCATCAGGAAATAACACAAATATAAAAAGCAAAACTATTTCGATTTAAATTTGAAGTGCAGAATAACAAAATAAGCAGGGACGGATCCAGAAATTAAAATTTGGGGGGACTAAAAAAAATTTTGACGGTACAAAGAAATTTCATTAATAAATATAAAAGATACACGAGGAATATAGTGAGTCGTATCCCTCAAACTGCATATCTATAAATAAAAAAAATAAGAAAAAAAATATCACAATAAAAAAACAATGAAACATGCAATGCAAATACAAGATAAGTCTATATATATTGAATTTTGTACTTCTTCACAATATAGAAATCCTTAATTACTGAATCTATATCTATACTATCAAAAAGTTCTTTTTTTAACATTAAAAATCATACAATCATCAAGAAACTCCTCATCTATCTTGTTTCGAAACTGAGTTTTAATAATTTTCAAAGATTAAAATTCTTGCTCCGTTGTTGTAGTAGAAACAAGAATAGTCAACCTTAAGGCAAATCAATCTATAAATCATGAGGAAGTACGCAAATTTTATCATTCATTCAATATTATAAATAGATTGACTTAATACTATAGATAAATTATAAATAGATTAATATAAATAACCTTTACATAAAAAGAGAGCAGTAGCGAAATATGACTAAGGAGACAAGAAGGGCACTGATGTTTAATTTTTTTTGGTCAAAGAAAATAAAAAGTACTAAACCAAGTAGCTAGGAGACTAGCACAAAACTTTTTTTAAAAAAAATTAGGTGGGCTGGCCTTCATTAATAGGTATACTACTACCAAAAANACTACAAAGAAAAAAAAAAACTAGGGTGGGCTATAGCCCTCCTAGCCCACAATGTACATTCGTCCCTGAAAATAAGAGTGTGACCAGTAGCTGTACACACATAAATTACAACAATGCTACATTTATCACATTTTTGTATAATAATTTTATACATCTTATGTGACAATCTACATGGCATTCATACATTGGACACTAAAAAATAAAAATAAAAACTCTAAAAATAAGGAAATACCCTACCAGTACAATAATGACACGTAAGATGGTACAACAAACATGGTATAAAAATATAATAAGAATAACATTATTGCATAAATTAATACGTATAGAAACATATGGCTGTGCGTCCAAATAAGTGTAGACTAGGAAACAAAGTTCATGATAATTTTCAACTAATATATCTTTTGGAACAAGCCATATATGAAGCTTCAGAGTTCAGACCTAAAGGATTAAACAAACCAAAAAACTACCATATACATTAGCTCACACAAGACCAGTGGACCTTTTATTTTAACCAAAAAATTTGACCCATGATCAAATTTAGGAAACTGGGTCAACTTGGCCAAATGGAGACCAAGTATACTACTACTTCAGACCAAGTTTAGACTTTTTTATTTGTGTTCATATTGTTGTCTACTTTTTTGCTTTTTTGCTTTTGAAATCTTCAGTTTCTTTTGGGTTTGGACATGATAAAACATATATACAGAAAGATAAAATGGAAATAAAAGTGTGAGAATTTGATCGAAATATTAGAAAAAATGCGTAATTAGTGTATAGTTATGTTACATACATATGTATTTAGCTGCCTGACAAAGCTAGAGAAGTTGCTATGCTTGAAGAGCGTTGGGAGGAGATCACGGGCAAACTCCGCCGGCTGCCACACCACGAACGCCGATCCGTCGGCGTTCCACGATATCATGTGGTCGGTCGCGGGATCCTCCACCAGCATGTAAGTCTTCAGCAAGAAAGGTGGCGGGCTTGACTTCCTCACATATTCCAACAACCCCTTTTGAGATTCACACACACCCTCCATTAATATCATATATTCTCTAGCAAATAAATTAAACTACAATTCTGAGAGAGAGAGAGAGTGGAGGAAGAAGAATAAGAAGCAGAAGAAAGAAGAAGGATTAAGGATTAAGGATTAAGGATTAAGAAGAAGATTGAGGGTGAGAAGATGAGAAGAGAAGAAGAGCAGTTAAGAACTCCCAACCCCAACAATAGAAACCCAACACGACTCCACAGTTCATGAGAAATGCAAGGGGATTTTCCTTCCCTCTTCTTCTCTCTCTACAACCTACAAACTCAGAAATGGTTATTAAAACGTATCTACCAAGCCCACCCCCATCTTATATACTTTTTGAAAAAAAACATGGCATGCATATCACATTTTCTATATAATTAATATATTTTCAAAATAATTTTATGACATATAGATGTAATATATACTATTAATATATATGAACTTGTCGTATTAATGAATTGTTGTTAATTAGTGCTAAGATGTCAACCATCTGATGCTCATCTTATGATTAAACTTTCATCGCCATTTTGGATGGCTAGGGTTAATGGGTTATTGCATTGACTATTCAATTATCGACAACCCATTATCTTGTCCTACACATGTGGTCTCAAGATGATCTCATGTTATATGTTACATAATTTGGTGAGTAAATTTGTAGTACTATATTAATTGATTATTGCATATATACTAACCAAATCTACATATACCACATCATATTTTCAAGGCGAATTTTATCTTTGTGCGTATTTAATTAAGAAATATTATAAATACGAATAATTCTCCAGTATAGAGAAAATTTATGGACTAGATATAGAAAAAACACCACAGCTACGAAATTGTACAATATTAATAAAATCCATTTTAGGTGGGCTGATAGTTTTCGCAGTACTCTTTATTCTGTCTGCTCTAGCTATAACTTGGCACCTCCTCTATCCATACTTTTCTCTCATTCTTGATTAATTGCTTTTTTCCGCAACCATCTAAAAGCTTTTCTAACCAAGGAAGTGACTTTTTGGACTTTGTGTTTTTCAATGTCTCAATTTCCATGTATAATTATAAATGCAAATCCACCCGCTTATTAAGCTCGTGTTCTACACGCTCTAGTCTCTACATTGCAATCCGAGCAAACCAATAAATGAATTGGATAATTATTTATTTCAACTTGAAACTCGAAATTAAAAATCTAAAATATTTGTTATCATTGTTAATTAATGTGAGTTTCACTAAAATATTTCTAATAAAATTGAAGAATAATATTACATACGATATATATATAAGTCTCACTCTTGTTGAGATCTGGTCGATAAAAATGGTAATTTTATTAAAAACCAAATAAGTTTCTTTATTGATGGTTATATCATATCATATGACATCATGCTTATTTGGGTGCATATATAAATATATATATATATATATATAATGTATGCTGACAAGAAACCAAAATGTTCATTTGGCATGAGAGAGTATGCTCCACGCACTCTGCTGAAGGAGTGGTGGAAGGTTGAGATGGAGAGAAGAAATTCAGGGCATTTGGACATTTAGGAAAGTTCCAACAATAGATGGGCGCTCGGCATTCTTGACTTGACCTTAATCAATTTATTTATTTTTGTATTTGTTTTGAGGGAAAAATAACAAAAAAAATAAGAAAAAGAAAGAAGCATTTCATTTTCAAATTGTTTGCTGGTTTTGGCCTCAATAGCCTCTCACCAACCGCAGGGTTGTTTTTTTGTATTTGATCGAATTCGAAAACCGTGAATATATGAGTGTGGTGTGAAAGGTGCTTCATAGAAACTGCAAATCTTCATTGGATAACAATACAAGTCCTCCTCTTACTTTACACCAATTACATTCTTTCTACGTAACAATTGGAAGATTTTGAGGGTGCCAATAGAATATATATCCATGGTCGTACCTTATTTTATGATAAATTTTTTCTATGGAATTGACAAGCAGTTTATTGGATGAAATAATTTAATTTGGACCGTTTTATTTAAAAAATGCTATTTTGCTCACGGTTGGTAAGCATCACTAGTTAGCTAGCCGAGTGACACGTGTCACTCAAAAGACACATATCACTCAGCTAACTAGCTGGTAATGCTAACCACTGGTGAACAAACTAATTTTCTTATTTGAATGGATTCCACATAGGCAAGTTTCACTATAATTAGAGATGTGATTAGTAAATTGGTTCATAGGATCGGTTCAAATACCATTATTGATTCTTATGTAATAGGCCGTCCTATATAGTAAAAATGACAAATTATTAAAATCCACAAAAAACAACTCGTTAAACTAAAATTAATGAGGTGGTGAGAATGAAGATAAAGTCATTGATTCAATCTTATCCAATATACTAAAAAATAATATATAAAATCCATTGTATTTTTTTTTTCTCCTTTATAAGAACATGATTATTCATTGAATATAAGAAGCAAAGGATCCGGGTTAGTCAATTTAGACCGTTCTAAACCCATTGGCACCAAACTCAACGAAAAAATAGGGGTGAAGAGGTTAATAAGCACATCATATAATGTAACGATGGTGATAGTAGTGATGGTAACGATGGAAGCAGGGTGGTGGTAGTGGTGGAGGTGGAATTTTGGAAATGACAACTAATTCAGTGGAATTTTGGACTTTTGGAAATAACAACTGTTTTCGGTGGAATTTAAAGTTCGAGTTTATGACTTTCAAATTGCACAACTTTTCTTGGATAGAATTTTAAGTTTTTCATGTTAATGATATCAAAAAAGGGAATTGCGGATTAACATTTTCCAAAATATGGCTATCAATGAAATATTGAATTTAATTTCTCCATTCAATTATCCAAACATAGTGCGGAAAAAATTACAAACCAGTCCAGTTTTTAGCCAAGTGTGTTTAAATTCTCATCAGTAGCATTTGAATGCTAGAATTTTTTACTTAATTTTTGAGTTATCGTTGTCTGTCTATGACAATAACTTTCAAACACTTGACAAAATTTGTGGTTAGGCACTAAAAAATGGATTGACAATAAGCATTCAAATGCTTGACAAAAGATTTGTCGTTAGACACTGAAAAAGGGATTAGGTTGTGCTGTACTTGAAGAAGTATATATTATATTATATTGTGCATACTCTCTTTCATTTGGACTTATTCATCATGGGGGACATTGAGCGATTTTGAAGATGGACCATATTGATAATCGGTCAATCAGTCCGAGGTCAGTGGTGATAAAAAAAAGTTATCTTATTTATTATGTAGGCCCAATAAGTATGCATTGGGTGAGCCTGCTCTAGAACCTTGTATCATATCCATCATTCTAAATCTAGGAATCTCAGCTTTTGGGCCTTACAAAAGTTTCTCATACTTGAAACAGGCTTGTGGCCTTGTGCAAAGAGCTTGATCTTGGTCCATCCCACCAACTCTAACAATCCCATTTGTGCAATTTGTGTGCCAATACTATATTTTACACCAAGCACGCTTTTCTCTTAAAGAAGGAAAGGTGCAGAGCTGGTGTAGAAGGAGAGATGCAGAACTATTTAAATGTAGTGCTACGCATTAGTATTTATTTTTGTTTTTGCACTAATTCTGTATTACCTTTTCTTTACACAAATTATAATCCCAACCTAAGTCCAACTTTGTTTTGTTTTTTTTTTTTTGGATGAAAAAGTCCAACTTTGTTAACTTTACTTCATCGCCATTACAATTTTCAACTCTAACAATCCCATTTGTGCAATTTGTGTGCTAATACTGTATTTTACACCAAGCACGCTTTTCTCTTAAAGAAGGAAAGGTGCAGAGCTGGTGTGTAAGGAGAGATGCAGAACTATTTAAATGTAGTGCTACGCACTAGTATTTATTTTTGTTTTTGCACTAATTCTGCATTACCTTTTCTTTACACAAATTATAATCCCAACCTAAGTCCAACTTTGTTTTGTTTTGTTTTTTTTTGGATGAAAAAGTCCAACTTTGTTAACTTTACTTCATCGCCATTACAATTTTCTTCCATTGTCATTGCCATGCGTATCACCACCATCTCACCTCCACCTCTATCATCACCATCACCATCCACATCAAATTTAAATTACATTATGCTTAATATGTTAGCCAAAAAATGTTACAAATTCTATGATTTCAAGTCTACTTTTTTAAATTCTGTCATTTTCAAATCTCTTTTCTCACCATTTTCCATAGACTCTTCTCTTGTCTATTCCTAAATAGAGGTTGGCAAAGATATGGCATATGTGTAGCATAAGGGTTGGTTTTTAGTCCTTTCTTTCTTTTAAAACAATACAAAGTAGACCTTATGGTACGTACCCTTCTTAGCCCATTGATGCATTGTAGTCTAAAAACAAAATAGACTTCTTTTCAAAGTAAGAGAGGTTGTGCTCTAATTCGTAATTTAATTCTCACGACACTGTTATAAATATCATAATCAGGAAAAAAAAAAAAAATTTGTGGTCAGCTCAGCTCAGCTGAGTAACTGAGCCAGCCGTCCATCAATTACATCCCCTAAATCCGAGGTTAGTGCATAAATTCACCATTCACCGAAGAAAAAAAAGATGCTGTTCTCATGTACTTCGCTATTATCGAGGTTAGTGTCGTTTTGGACCTACGGATACAAGTGAACAAACATTCTGGCTAACTTATACAGATGAGCAGCTACCACTACTTGCCCGCTTCAATCTGCAACTATACTCGCTATATTTACCTATATTCTATAGGAACTCCCCAATCTCCAATATTACTTTGAGAAAATAAAAAAGGGCAAAACAAAAATGAAGAATCCAAATAATTACACATGAAAAAATATAACGCCCAAAAGAAAAAAAGAGTATGTTATGTTGTGCAACATAATTAGAATTTTGATCAACTAATTTTTGTCTGAAAAACCATGGAATTATATTTTGGGCTTAGGCCCCAGTTACACCCAAAAAACAAAAAAAAAAAACAACATAGACTTATATAAGAAAACTTAGACATCCAACCTTAATGAGGTTGGAAAAAACATGGAATTATATTTTGGGGTTAGAGGCCTCAATTGTACCGAAAAGAAAAAAAAACATGGATTTATATAAGAAAATTCAAACATTCTATTTTAGTGAGGTTGGAGCAAATTTTGAACTAATTGTTTACCTGTACTATTTTTCTCCACCTCAACTTTGTTGAAAAATGTTGAAAGATGACGACAAATGTCTTTAATTTTGGCAATTAAAAAAGAAGATGGAGCAAGAATTTTAAATGACAATAAAAAAACATTTTATTTTTCTACATTTCAAATAAGCATTCGATTCTTGTACTAGAATAAAAAAGTTACACACTTAAAATTTATAAACATGAGTGATTCAATAAAATCCAGGACATTTAATTCTAGACAAAATAATTTCGTGTAACCATTTTTCTTTCTAAACAATTTCTTCCTACTTTCTACGATCTAAAAAAGAGAGAAAAACAAAATAAAATCTCTATTAATAGAATTGGAGAAGCGCGTGGTTGTAATGGCCAGGTGGGCGAGTAAGGATAACCCTCACCCGCCCGTCCCACACCTCCCAAAAAAACAAGAACAGAAAGAATCGGATTTAAGCTTGGAATCGAGAGTGGAGTAAAACAGCGAAGTCCTCCATTGTATGGTCTGAAACAAATGGCTGGAGGTGTTAAGATAGGAACCGGACTGGGAACCGTTCCGACTCAGCGAGTCACCATGTCTTCCACTCTCTCTCACGCTCTTCCTCCGCAGCACAGCCTCTTCTTCCTTCGCACTCTCCCTTCCAGCCCACGCGCTCTCCGTCTCCCCTCACCCCGTACTCGCCCCCCTCACTCACTCCCTCTCCGTGCTTTCTCTGAGTCCCCTCCTGCCTCTTCAGGTCCCTCAACTCTCTCTTTCTTTCTCTCTCTTACTCTGTTTGCATGCATAGGTGTATCTATATGTATATGCATGCTTGTTGTAGCTTTTTCTCAAGTAGTAGAAGTTACAGTAGCACAAGGTTGTTGTTGCTGTTGTTGTAATTGCTGTGAAAATTGACGGTTTATGAAGAATTGAAGATGGAGTTTGTGAAATTGTGTGTGTTTGCAGCACGAGACATCGAGAATGTGGTGATTATTGGATCGGGTCCTGCTGGATTCGCAGCAGCAATATATGCGGGTCGGGCCAATTTGAAGCCTGTGGTGTTTGAGGGGTACCAATCAGGTCCCGGGGGACAGTTGATGACTACGACTGAGGTGGAGAACTTCCCGGGATTCCCAGAAGGAATCACTGGTCCGGATTTAATGGACAGGTAAAACAACAATGTCAATTTGAATTACAGGTTGTATATGTTGGAATTGGGAAGCTGCAATGTGTTTTGCATGGTGCATAAGAAACTCAGCTCGGCATTGTTGTGTTTTGAATAGGATGCGGAGACAAGCCGAGCGTTGGGGAGCAGAGTTATACCAGGAAGATGTTGAATCTATTGATGTCAAAACTAGACCCTTTACTGTGCAAAGCAGTGATCGTAA
The DNA here is from genome assembly GCA_003254885.1 of Purshia tridentata. Classification (NCBI taxonomy): domain Eukaryota; kingdom Viridiplantae; phylum Streptophyta; class Magnoliopsida; order Rosales; family Rosaceae; genus Purshia; species Purshia tridentata. The sequence goes on along the minus strand of QANT01009308.1, from coordinate 22,810 downwards.
GGTGATGTGTTATTTTGCTACATTTTTTTTATGAATCTGTTCGATTATTTATACACTTTCACTTCATTTAATTGGGTTCCTTCAATCTTCCTAGAGATTAACTTTCTGTGGTGTCAACAACTGATTTCAATTTCTAGATGAATGTTATACCAAATATTCATTTAAATGAATACTCTTTTTGTCTCACTTACAATACAAGCTATGAAGGTCATTCATATCAGAGAGGAGGGCATGAGTGCAAAATGATGTGACATTGCCTAAATCAATATATTCTGTAAACAAAAAACAAGGTATAGAATCACCATTTAGGGCTTAAGTTTTAGGGTTTAACTCTCAAAATCGTTTTGCTCCTTTATCACACCATTCGAATGGCCAGAGGTGCTGTTCGAACAATGTGGCTATCCTCAATGTGGTTATCCATTCTATAGCCAGACTGTCTGTGTGTTTGTTTATATATACAATGTGTGTGTGTATACATATATCAAAAAATTCACATATGGGATTCACACATGCAGGACCTAGGGCGTTTGAACACCCAAACATTTTTTCCTGTAGTAAGGCCATTTTTGCTGCTTTTCCCCAGCATGGTTAATGAATTTAGGGTGTATAAACTTTTTAGGGCTTAGAAATTAGAGTAATCCTAAAACCTACAACCAGCACCCTTAATCTTAATCCTTGAATGAGAGGAAACAAAAAATTTGGCATCAGCGTACCAACAGACTGACATGGTGTTCGAATGCCTGCGCATGTGGGATTCCTGCGGGTGAAGAGGACTCGCACACACATTCATTTTATCAAAATTTTCCAATTTTTTTGTTTATATTTTAATCTTGTGCAATTTGGTTCAATAGAGTGATTATGTCCAAGTGCTTGTAATTTTGTCCTTTTTGTTTACGTAATCCAGATACAATCCCTCATATGTGAATTTAGGGTTTAGGGTATATGCCTTGAGTTTACCATGTGTGCAGGAAAATTTGCTCGTATGTTTTGCCTGTAGGCCTTGAGCTTATCATATGCTAGTTTGGTTTTACAAGTCTTATATAGTCCCCAAATTTTCGTTCACATTTCAGGTTAAGTGCCACAGTCTAATTTTTGCCACAGGAGCTACTGCAAAACGGCTCAGGATACCCCGTGAAGATGAATTTTGGAGTAGGGGAATTAGTGCTTGTGCAATTTGTGATGGAGCGTCGCCATTGTTTAAGGGGCAAGTTCTTGCTGTGGTTGGAGGGGGTGATACCGCCACAGAGGAAGCGTTATACCTCACTAAATATGCTCGTCATATTCATCTACTTGTACGTAGAGATCAACTAAGGGCTTCTAGAGCAATGCAAGATAGGTGAGTGTTGTTTCTTAATATTGATTTTCTGATGCTGCTATGGCACACCTGCTATGGCACACCTGCTAGATTACACTTGTATGGTTGGTCATCATGGACTACTTAGCATGTGTGCACTATAACTATTGGAAACCACATCAATATATTTTATGTGTTCGATTTATCAACCTAGTCTGTGTAATTTTTACATAATGCCAATTTTTATAGCTCGGCCGCTATGGAATGTGCAGTGAGCATCTGCCTTGACAGTAGAATTTTCATTGTTCTTTAGGATGTTTCTCATTGCTTAGCTGTAAACACAGTTCGTCTCAGGATAGTTATTTTTTGTTTTCTAGATTCTGATTGGCTGCCTAGATGGTGATGAAATTTATACTAATGAGCACCTTGTATGTGTGAGTTTCAACTCCCTGAATGTTTGTTTAACAGGTTGATTATCGCGAATGTTTCAGAGTGTACAACAACCCAAATATCACCTTGCACTTCAACACAGAGGCTGTGGACATTGTTAGCAATACGAAGGGCCAGATGTCGGGTATTTTGATTCGAAACCTTGATAGTGGGGAGCAATCTGTGCTTGAAGCAAAGGGGTTATTTTATGGTATAGGTCATTCACCAAATAGCCAGTTGTTGGAAGGCCAAGTTGAGCTTGACAGCTCCGGCTATGTGTTAGTAGAGGAGGGTAGTGCAAAAACTTCAGTTGAAGGTGTGTTTGCTGCTGGAGACGTACAGGTAATCCGGCCAAAACTTAACTTTTCTGTATGGTTTCAAGACCATTATGTGTTATGGATAGCTCCCTTTAAACTGCATCCTCATTGTAAGTACAGATATTTTATTTGATTAGATCAATGATGACAAAACTGAAGTTAGCAATCATTTTTTGTTGGATATAAGGAGGAATTTAGTTTTTAGCCAAGTAAAATTTTTGAATCAATTTGGAAAATATTTTATAACTTGGGTGAAAGTGTTGCACATTAAAGTAGATTATTTATTGTGGTAGTTTAGCAATAACTTCTTGAGTAGGTTCAGAATTCTAAGCATAGCTTGATGGTCGTCTGCAATATTTTAATATTGTGAGATATGTATGTTATATTACATTACATCTGCAAGTGATGCAACTGAAATACTACACATGTTTGGCAGAATTTGAGATTCTATGGTTCAAACCCGTTTTCTTTTTCTTTTTTTAAATAAGAATTCAACTTGTGTTCTGATCCAAAATTGTGAAAAAAATCCTCTTGTAAACTGTCTGTAATCCTATCTCTTGTTAACTTAATAGGACCATGAATGGAGGCAAGCCGTAACTGCTGCAGGTTCTGGATGCATTGCGGCTTTATCAGTTGAGAGATATCTTGTGAGCAACGATCTCATTATTGAGTTTCACCAGGTATTTAACTTCTAATGAAGTCCAACTCTAACTTTTTTACGTGTCTCTAGAAAAATAATATTTTTCATATGTTGGATGATCTTACTTTATTCAGAGGTTTATATTTATTGAACCATAATCTCAGACCTGTCATATTTTTATTTTTTTTTGGCCAAACAGACCTGTCATTGTTTAATGTAGCTCTGGTTGTAAAAGAATGATAAACACAGTTGCAACATCATTTTCATTTTATTTTAATTATTATATGATTTCAAAGTTTACTGCATGATTTAATGTTTACTTTCCACCATTGTTAAAGGAAATATTAGTTGCACTTCATTTGTAACTGAAATGGATTTTGGAAAAAATTATTGGCAAATAAAAAGAATTGACTAATTTATTCCAAGAAAATACAGTTTTTTGGGGTTAATTCATAAGGAATTAATCTGCTTATTCCTTTGTTTTCTTGATAAATGAATTTGTGGAATTTTATTTGAATCAGTAGTTGCATTAATAGTGTGCGATACCATTGTAGTTCACAACAACCATCCCTCTCATTTGTTTACATTTTGACAGCCCAAAACTGAAGAGGTTAAGAAGGAAATTACAGACAGGGATGTTCAAGAAGGTTTCGACATTAGTCTTACGAAGCATAAGGGCCAGGTATGTGTTCTTTGCCTATGTGCTAGCATGTCCTGATGATTTTTCCATGTTCATATTCTAACTAATTGAAGATTTTTTTCTTTTGGTTATTTATAATATAAATTTTACCAATTATTTCCTTAGTTTGAAGTTTGTGATTTTTTTTTTGTTTTCTTTTTTCAGTATGCTCTACGGAAATTGTACCATGAAAGCCCAAGGCTTATATGTGTATTATATACAGCACCAACGTGTGGTCCATGTAGGACTTTGAAACCAATTCTTAGTAAGGTATGCAAGTTAACTTGCGTAAATACTTGATATTTAATTTTCAACACTAATTTAACTTTGCATGATTACTATGATCCTACATACACGCTGTGAATTTGACTATATGCATTTTTTGAAGACACTTATTGGATTTATTGTGTGCGATTCTTTCATTACTGGTAGTCCTGCAAAATTTTGGCTTGGGTAGTTTTAGATGGTTGCAGCTTTTGACAGCTTGAACCCAAACCTAATTGTGGAAGATCACAATGCACTTTCATGTTTCAGACATTGTATAAATCAAATTTCTGCAAAACTATGTTGATATCCTTGGAATGTACTTGATAAGCTTATGTAATAAGCTGTTATTTTTTGTGACAGTAGAACATAGTTTATCATATCTATCAGTGGATGTGTCTGACTAATTGAGGATGTGATAGTGATAATCTTTAGCTTTACTTTCTCTGATGGCAGGTGATAGATGAATTTGACCAAAAAGTACATTTTGTTGAAATTGATATTGAGGAAGATCCAGAAGTAGCAGAAGCAGCTGGAATTATGGGTACACCATGTGTTCAGTTTTTCAAAAATAAGGATATGATCAGGTTGGTTATGTAACTTATATATATTTGTGTCCCCTATGCATGCATGTTATTGTATGCTTCTGTTTTTTGTTTGGGCCATCAAGTTCTTGTTACCTGATCTCGCTTTTATTCTCTTACAACTCTCATAAACTTGATTTCTCATTTCTTTAAAAACTTTTTGATAATATGAGGTACATAGATGTTTTATGTGCCTATGTTCATTTTTTTTCCTCTTCCTAAGGGAAGTTTTGAACCTGGTACTTTCTATTACGTCGAAAGCTGTGGCTACAAACTCTGCTATGTCCAGTCACATTTACATTGCTCTTGCTGCTATTCTTTTAGATTTTATTATTATTTACTCCATTCCATAAAAGCTATATTTCAGTTTTCCAGAACTTGCCTTACAGCTTTACAGAAAAGGGTTTGGGGAATTTCTAGTATTCTATGATCTATATCCACCCCATTAAAATTACATATTCATAGTTGCTTGATCTTGGTGGAGCTAATTGTTCTTCTACGCTTGTTTGTAGGACTCTGTCGGGGGTCAAAATGAAGAGAGAGTATAGAGAATTTGTTGAAGCAAATAAATGAGAATATTCAAGATCCTTGTTTGCCTGATGCCCTCATATTTTGTAATTCAATTTTGTTCCTCCCAAAGAGGCTAGTAGTTCAATAATACCTTCATTTTTCACAATTATATCTTGTATTGATCAACTACACTGTAGATTATTATACATGCAGAGTTGCCAATGCATCGTTAGGGAATTTGATTCTCCGATCCTGTATTTTCGTCAATTTTGGTAGGTTTTAAACTTTTAGCTTCTGTTTTTATTTTCATTTTTAGCGGACATGAAATTAGCATTCCTTTCCACTTAGATGTAAATAGCATTTCACAGGCCAACCATCTACGCCAAATGCAATGACAACTATTTCAAACCAACAATAATACTACAGCCACCAAATTATTTTACCAAGTTTGGTCACCAACTGATGCGGCACATGACATGTTAGTCTGTAAATAAATACGATCCAAAGTGGGTCTATAAATGAAAACTGGTATGTCAGTTGAGATTTTGTACTTAAACGCCATTTGAGCACAAAAAGATATTCTACCTCTGGTTCTATCCCTTTAATCTTGTTTGAGGGGACTCGAGGGTTGAGATATTGTTACAAGGCGCAAAAGCTAGAATATAAATAAATCAAAACATCGAAACCGAAGTGAAATTTTCATATAAACTGCATGGATTTATAGTGTAATGGAGCTTTATTTTATACAGAGAGAGAGAGATCAGAGTTAATCACCATGAAATAAAAGAAAAAGATGACTATCATCACACTATGGAAGTGGTGATCCTAGACCCTCTTGAGAAGATAATGGATTAAGAGTTGGGTGTCTCTTGGATGAGGAGATAAATTGGTCCTTCCTGAATGAAGTTCTCTTGACATGGTGTTGGAAGGTTCTCTTGGCATAAAGTGTCTGCAAATATAGTGATGCTCTCTCTTTGTACTTGAGCACCAAGAAAAAGAATACTCTCACACTAATTAACAAGCAAGACAGAGCAGCCAAGTCCCACCACTTGGAAACTTCTGGGTTTATCCCAAAAATGTCTTGGAGTAAAGTCTCACCCTTCAACTTTGGTTGTCCAGGCACTGGTGAATCAAATTCAAGCCCAATCATGTCATTCTTGTACTGACCCTGTCACACATGTATATTGATCCTCAATGTAATTCTAATCCAATCATTTTTGGCTACCCTTCACTGAGAAATGGTTATGGTATTCCAAATATTAGAGATGTATTAGTGAAACACATTATGTGACGGTGGCCGTACTAATTACACAAAATTATTGTGACCAGTTGGTAATTGATACATCACTTGTCAGATAAGGTGGTTCATTAATGTATTTAAAAATTGTGATCCCTTTAGCATTATTGAAAATTCGATAATTTAATTATACCTGTATTGCCCATGCAGCATAACTGAGATACGACATTGGGTAGCGCCAAAAGATTTTTGGTAGGTCAACGATCCTCCGGAAAAGAAGAGATGGCATCATCATGAATACCTATGTACACAACCATATTAAATAGTTTATGTGCTACAAGTTCAAAGTAAAAGTTACTAAATTTGTTCACAAAATAATATGATATCCTTCTTCTTAAGGGAAAAAAAAAACCAAGTCAACATTTGGGTTCACCGGGTTCACCTCCAATTCCAACATTTGTGGTCATTTTTCAGGCCACAATCCAAATCTTGACAAAAAAATCAACCATAAAAAACTACTTTGTCATATAACTATGATCGAAGGGGTGGGCTCCAACGATGTTGTGTCATTTTTTTCTTAAAAAGAGAAAAGAGGGATCTCTTTTAAAAAGGGTACTAATAGAATTTCATTTATATAAAATTGAATTTATGCGAAATCCGTTAATTTCTAACAGGATATTGATATTATTTGATGAACAAATTTAATAAACGTAGCAATTAATATTGATAATTTTATGGCCAAAGAAGTGAGTAGGCTAGATTTAGATTGCTTACAGTGATACCAGCTGCAGCTCCTATGCCCATCAAGAGGTTAGGGACCAATGCTGCAACAATCAACGCAGTGCCTTCTGTGACAGCAATGCAGCACAAGAGATTGACACAAAAATACATGTAATGAGAGAAACCCGAATGAAATTTCACCATGAAATATAGTATTGTTCCTGAAGAAAAACCCATGGCAATCACGAAAGGGAATGAGGAGAGGAAGTTGGACAGCACAAATAGAGCTTCCCCATAATGCCCTCCAAGTCTTTCACGCCTAAACACCTGAGAACTTACCAACTTCAGTTACTATGAATTATGAGTAATTCTTCATGAATCATCATAGATAGAGGTTGGATCCACTTAATAATACAGAAACAAGTCGTATTTGCGGTCCAAATAGTTTTATGGCTTCTCTACCTTTAGTTCTTCAATGACAAAGGGTATGCCTCCAATGGACAAGCAAATCATGAGGCCGTAGATGAAGCCATTACACTTTCCTCTTACCACGATTGCTTGATTGTTTGTTCCAATGTTGAAAAAGAAGGAGCCAGCACTCACAGCAATTAGAATATAGAACACACCCCTTAACCAATAGTACCCAATATCTCTAGACATGTTGAGTGAAGATCGACAAATCAATGTCCATAGCTGCTTCCACCAGCTTGCAGTTATGTCCTTGTTCGATTTGGTGGTAGGTTTTCCCTGCAATTTTATGAGTGAGAAGTCAAAACAAATCATTATTATGAGTTCAAATGCAATATATGCACATAAGAAGTATGAATGTACTATTATGTTGTCAAGTTATTTAACATAATATGTTGTCAGACTGTCAATCTAAACTATATCTATTTTACTAAAATTTTACCTAATCAGTTGTCTGAATTGACAGTCAAAAAACTTAAGGAATCAGTTTGTTGGTCAAAAGAAAATTTGCCAAAGTATGAAACAGCTAATTAACAAGTTTGTTGTTCTTTAGTTTGAATTAAGTACTGCATACAGTGAGCAAGATTTCTCGGATCCTTTTTCTTGCATGTGTTGAAAATTTGGAGCACTTGTAATCATTGATTAGTTTTGCTTTGATCTCTTCCGTTGTCATATTCATTTGGGAATTGAATGAGGTTGCTGATCCCTGCAGGAAACCCCCAGAAACATGCAATTCAATGAAAGACACAATAGAATGATTCTTGCTATATGATCAAAAAAGAAGAAGAAGAAGGTATACATACATGATCAATTCTTTGAGAAACCATAAGAGTTGCAATAACTTTATCAAAGTCTGAACTAATACATCGAAGGAAGTGGTCTGGAGGATTCTTTTTTGTTGGACAAGGAAACCGGGCATCGGCGAAGAACTGAATTATAAGAAGGTAAGAACATTTTCAGGGAGGACATAGTTAAAAGACTATTTTTACCACATTTATAAATCATATTGTAAACCTATAGTGTACTTTTTGTCCAGAAATATTTTTCTCACCATTAGTGAGCATTACCACCATACTATGTACGTGGTTGATACGTACCCTTCAAATAACATGTGTCAACAACTTAATATGGTAGTGATGCTCACCATCTTTTTGTTTTGTCAATTAATAAACAATAAAACTATTCAGACTAGATTTCTCATACCACATCATCAATAACAGTGGGACCTACCCCTATCAAGGGATTCACTATATATATATGATGTGGTAGTGCTGTACTTATTCAAATTTAGACTTATTTTGGACTAAATTTATTTCTAGCAAGTAACACGTATAGAAACATATCATCTGGTGAACAAGTAATTAATTTGACGAACAAATTTAGTGAGTTTATAGCATTATTGAAATTTCTATAAATAAAAAAATTGATAATTTTACCTTTACAGCCATCTTTGCTTCTCCAAAATAAACAGTTTCACCTCCTGCTAGGAGGAGCAGATCATTAAAGAGATTAAACACATCACTACTTGGTTGGTGAATTGAGCAAATGACTATCCTTCCATCATGAGCAATGTTTCTCAGTGCCCATATCACAAAGAAAGATGAAGCACTATCTAACCCACTGGTGGGTTCATCGAGCAACAACACATGAGGTTGTGTTAGTATTTCAATGCAAATGCTAAGTCTCCTCTTTTCTCCATTACTTATACCTCTCAAATGCCAGTTTCCAATGTTAGTGTCAGCACAATCTTGAAGACCCATTTTGTTGATGGTCTTTTCTACCACCTCATTCTTCTCATCTTTGGTCATTATGGAAGGAAGCCTCAAATGAGCTGAATATGTAAGGGTTTCTCTGACTGTGAGTGCTCCCAGGAAATAGTCTTCTTGAGTTACATAGGACTGAAAATGTATACAAAAACACAAATTTGTGTCATGAATTAATATAAGAGCAAATTAAATGTGCAGATGTGCTTAGATCATATATAGATGGTTAGTCATGAAGGAATCTAGGCATTCATCCCAAAACCAATTGGCAATAGGAGGAGTAACCCAAACCCTTATAAACCACTAGCAAGGCCCTCACATCTTCAATGTGGAATATCTCTCAACACGCTCCTGCACGTGTGGCATCATTTCAAGCCTAACACGTGGACAATTTATATTGGGTGACGTGGGAGCACGTGTGGCCGTTTAGGCGCATCACGTGTATAACACGCTCTGATACCATGAAGGAATCCAGGCATTCATCCCAAAACCAATTAGCAATAAGAGGAGTAGCCCAAACCCTTATAAACCATACGCTCTGATACCATGAAGGAATCTAGGCATTCATCCCAAAACCAATTGGCAATAAGAGGAGTAGCCCAAACCCTTATAAACCACTAGCAAGGCCCTCACATCTTCAATGTGGGATATCTCTCAACAAGTCAGACTCTAAATCTGCACAACTGATCACAATAATTTTGTTTTAAATATTAAACAGTTAGACGTAACCCACCGAATATTTAAAAAATTAAGTGACATTGCCCTGAAAAACAATATTCAAGTAAACAGAAATTAAATACTTAATGTGAATTATATCATAATTTCCAAATAAGCCATATTATTATAAATATTCATAGCCAATATTAATGTTATACTTACAAGATCTCTGCTGTTTATGCTTCTTTTGTTCCCATTGAGTATAACATCACCAGTCATTTTAACATTTGCAGCCAGTCTCCCTGTTCATATATAAGCAAAACTCAAAACGTTACAAACAGCTCGAAAGATTGGGCCAAATTACATGAAGAAGCTATAAGAGTTTTGGTGAATTTTTTGGGTAAAAAGAGTTTTGGTGAATTATGTGAGCTAGTATGACAGTATGTCAACTACTTTGTTTTTTGGTTTGGTCTAAATTAATGATGACCAGTGTCAGTGATTAAAACATATACAGTAGGATCGGGAGGGAAACCGGTGCCACAGGGAGTCGGCCGATCGTGATGTCCAACCTTGTGTGTTTATTTATGTATATTTTATTACTTTTTATTTTAACAAAACAATTTTTTATTTTTTACTTAGTACGATCAAATTTTCATAAATAAAAAAAGGGCCATGAGTGTTTAAAGAGAAGTAGGGTATGAAAAAGACCTAACAAATTGGTTGACTGCAGTTGGCCTAGTTGGTTGAGGATAAAATTTTTTCTTATATACTCGGGCTCGAACGTTTTCCCTTTTTCATAATAAAAATATTATTATTATTAATTTGAAGCTCTTAATTTGCCAGACTGATAGGAAAACCAAAACAACCGTCCCACTTGCTTATCGCTAGTTGATGTATGGTGACAGCAACAAAGCAAAGATTATAGAAATGAGAAAAATGGCGGTGAGTGGAAGCGGCAAAGTTCGATGCAAAAGAAGTTGCCATAATTGCCTGAGTGATGTATGAGTTTGGACCATAATTATTAATGGCAGGGTAATGGTTTCAATGTGATACATCGACCTATAATTTAAAATACATATATTCAGCATTAAATCGATTAGGCAGTTCCCTGAACTAGTGTCCCACTGCCTATAACATTAGTTTAGAATCTTTAGATTCCACAAGAAAATTAATTCAACAAATTATGGTTATATATATTAATTATTAAAACTTAAATATGTTAAGCTCTTAATATTAGTCTAAGTAGTGAAAATTAAAGAGTGGAGCAATGAGTTTAATTTAGATAGGTAATGAATTCATTCCCTCAAAATATTTTGTTTTAAAACAAACTGACTTGTGTATGTTCACCACCCCATTGCTAACGGTAATGTTTTGTCAATTTAGGTGATTTATTTGATTTTATCAGCACTTAATATATATTTTCCCTGATCGGTATTAAAAGAATAGAAATTTATATTTTTATCCTTAGATAAGATTGAATTGAAAAGATAAGATTGAATTGAATTTTGACTAAAGACATAGATGTTAGATTGGATTTTGATTAATTCCAGTTACTTGAATTTTGAGAGCCTTCTAGTATTCCTTGACTTAATTATATATACTACAATTCTCAGAAAAAGTATATACATATAGAGCTTATTTTTATTGAGGGATCCCCGGCTTTATTTAAGGGTAAATAAAGGATCTTTTTTAAGGCTCACTCCACAATGTTTTGATGATCGGAACTATCTACATTAATTTTAGGTGTTCACTGAAGAATCATCGTACCAAAAATTAGATAAATCAAAAATCATTTATTTATTTGATTAAATGGTCATCATTTCAAGTGTTTATCAAAAATATTTTGTTCGTCTATTTAATTAATCAAAATTAATTAGATAGCTTATTGGGTTATAATTTATTTATTTTTTTGAGACCTATAATATAGACGGTTTGAATATGGTTGAAATATCATATTGAGTGAGTCTTATGAGACATTTTAAAAATAAAATTATTCGAGAAATCTTTCAATGGAAAAACATGTATTTAAATAATTTATGTAGGCATGTTGAAAACAATAGTATTTAATTAAGTCATGTATAAAACGACTATAGAGTATTAGAGTTCGAACTTTCCCACGCAAAAATAATAGTAAGATAGGCTTTAAAGTTTGATTCCCTGTGAAAACAAAATCATAAAAATAAATCTATGGTAAATTATATATAAAACAGCCAATCTGCCAGTAATTTATAGGGTGAATTTGCTTGACCCAAAATCTCAAGCAATTAATTTGATCAAATATCATAGTTGAGAAATGGTGAGAGAGAGAGAGAGAGAGATGTACCAGCCAAGGCATCAAGTAAGGTTGATTTGCCAGAGCCAGAAGGGCCCATGAGGGCCATAATCCGGTGAGGTTCAGCGAAACCACCAACCCCATTGAGCAGAAGCTTTGTTGTTGCACCACCACCATTTATCATCGACATGTTTGGTGATGGTGCCACCACTGTTATGTCTTCCCACACCAGATACTTCCCTGTTCTTGATGATGTATTCATATTCATACTATTCTCTTGCAATTCCATTTTTACTCACTTCCTGTACTCTGCTCACCAGCTGCTATAGCTACCTTGATCTCTAGATATTGATAATTTTTGTTATGTGTATATAGATATATATAGGCGTCACTAGTCACTACCCATATATGCATGGTACGTAGTTATTATTTAACAGAGCCATATCTTATACTACTTTGGCACTTGCGGATGAGGATCACTACAAAAGAAACACGTTCTATATATTATCATATTAATTTTAATATTAGTATTTATATTATATATAAAAATATATTGTATGGTTACATTTTATTTTATTTTTTGTCTTCTAGTAGCATTGAAAATTATTTGCTAGGTTTCGAATTAATTAGGGACCGAAGTCACTGAAAGACGGTACTGGTTTGGATTCGAAATTAATATGGATGGATATATATGATATATGCTGCAAGCTTTTAATCCATACAAATCCACACGAATGCAAATTCGGGCTTATGATGCATGCATGACTACTGAAAGCATATATACAGTGACCTTCACCGACATATATATACACAAATATTATTTAATTTGATTAATTGTTTGTAAAGATAATCTATAAATAGATATGTATATAATAGACGATTTGAATTATTAAAAAATTATAGGAGTGGACCTCCGAATAGAAACTTCCTATATATATATATATACATGTCCTTTTATTGAGGATCTCTCATTAAATTAAGGTAAAGAAGGGATATCTTATACGGTGGCATAAATTATTAAAGAATTTAGCTAAACCATAAATCATTTATCCATTTGATTAAATGCCTCATCATTTCAAGTAATTATTGAAAATATTTTGTTCCTCTATTTATATGATCAATATTAAATGGCTTAATGGTTTTTAATTTGTTTTATTTTTTGTAAGTATAACCATTTGAATAGAATTTTTAAAGATAGACGATTCAGAACATTGAAATATATGTAGTGGGCATCAAGAGAGGTCCTTGATTCAGAACATTGAAATATATGTAGTGGGCATCAAGAGAGGTCCTTAATTAAAATTATTACGAGACCCCTTAATGGACTTAATGGAAGGACATGTGTGTATATATATAATTATAGTGAAAGAAAGACCATATATAGCAATGCAAGGCTTAGCTAATACGGTGATTTATAAGGTGTTAAATCTTAATTTCTATCCATTATCAATTTATTTTAGTTGAGTGCTCTCATTTTTCTGCAACTGAAAGTGACAAATTTACAATTTACAATCTTTGATTTCAGTATGTTGTAAGTGCAAACAAAATATCAACATATATATCATTATATAATGAATTTCATATGATAACACCCATTACCAGTTACTCATCAACTCATCATCAAACCGAAACCACTTAAATGCATTATGCATGTCTCAACGATTTCAGTGCAATATGCAACTGCTTAAAAGAAGACTGTTTGTGATCTGATTGTTGCCCTTTGACACCAAGACACTCGATCCCTTTTTTAATATGATTTTGGGAAAGGTTTTGAAGTTGTCATTCTACGCCTAATATTTTCTCGGTAAAGAAAGACACAATATAACTTTAAGCGTATTACTTGTCTAAATATTCATAGATTTTTTTCACAATATTTTATACTTGTGAGTGGACAATACTATTTCAACAATGCTACACTTATCACATTTTTATACTATAATTTTATACCATTTTATGTGGCAATTTACATGGCATTTATACATTGGACACTAAAAAAATAAAAATAAAAACTCTAAAAATAAAGAAATACATTACTAGTACAATAATGACACGTAAGATGGTACAATAAATATGATATAAAAATATTATAAAAATATCATTATTGATACTATTTAACCCAGTTTTTTCTTTCTCCAAATTTTCCTTAATGTCAGTGGCCAAAAAAACAAAAAGCTTTTTCTTAATTATCAAAAGTATTACTTTCCGTTGGTACATTCGTACCCATACATATATATATATATATATATGTATATATATATATAATCTTATTAAGCTGATTGCTTGACAAAGTATATGAAGCACTCATGTTCCATGATCAAGTTCAGGATATATGGTGTAATGCATTGAATATTGGCTACGTTATCTCATCATTTATCAGTTATAAAGACCCACAAAAGTCAACTACTGCATGCATTAATTAAACCACAACTACTGATACTGATTCCCTTGTCGCATCGCACCCAGTATTTGTTAAAGGATCCATATCGATTAATTACACGATCAATTTGTTTTGCTTTTGTTAATTTTAGCTTAATTACTGTTGGCTAGAGCATGAATTAGTGATTTTGTTAGTTTTATGCATGCAAGCGGCCGGTGAAGGCTCTTTATGTCAACCCCTAACCAGCACCCAACTGCCCTCTCACATGAAAAAGTTATTGTATATAACAATAACACCATCACATAGTGTATTGATGTATTATAATATAACTAAATATTATTAATATATAATACATTCTAAAATTATAAACTCATCGTCTACTTATAGAATAACACATAAATTGATTACAAGTACTTAGGGCCCGTTTAGATCAAGTTCTGGAGGTTTCGGAATGAGAAATCAATTTCATTTTCACGTTTGATACGTGCAGGGATGAGAAATGGTTTCCTGACTCATGGAATAAATTTGATGCATATATCCAAAAGAGGGAAAATCCATCCCTCCTTCCATCTTGGGTTTTGCTTTCTCTCCTCTTGGGAAATCATTTTTTAAACTTAATCTAGACAAATGTACCCCATCTAATATCTGAAATACCAGTTATAAGACCTTCATTGATTATATATACTAGTCTCTTGCTATGCGCATTGCGTGTGTCAATTAACCTTTCTAAACATTCAGTTAAAATTTTTAATAATTTATTTGTCCTAAACTAATGGTGGCGAAGAAGTGAGTTACTAAAATAAGGGTGTAATTTTATTTTTTTAAATTTATTAAATTTATTAATTCTAATTATTATATTTTACATTTTTGTCTTTTATTAATAAATAATGTTTTTAGTATCTATTTTTTAAGTAAAGATTTTTTTGGAATTCACAAATTTAACCATTTTACTCCCCCTTCCAATTATGAACTGTTACTACTTACTAATCAAGTCAATCCAAATCCAAGCATTTGTTTAGTACCCTCTACCAACCTCTTGTAGGTGGCTTCGAAATTTCATAACTACGAGTCTACAAACCATTGAATTAGTGAAATGGCTTGCATGGAAACTTAAGTGGGCAGTCTTATCTAACAACGTGCTGGCTTGGCCCACTTAAAATTGATTCATTCGTGCTTCATGATGTGGATCCAGTCGACCCATTCACTATCTTAAACATATAGCCCGAACCAATTATCTTAAACCTTAATACTAGCTTGATTATTTATTGGCTCAGGCTATTCCGACAACCTCTATTGCTAAGTTAACCACCCTTAGGACATTTGATAATAGTTTACCAAAATGTTTGTGTTATTTCGGTAGCCAACTACTGAATATTTTTGTATATTTATATTATTCGATAATAGTCTACCCAAATAATACAAACATTTTGGTAGATTATTATCGAATGTCTCAAGAGTGGTTAACTTAGTAATGGAAGGTGGTCAAAATAGCCTGCTCCTTATTTATTTTAAAATTTTTATGTTTTAATAAATTTTTTAAGTTGTTCAACGTCATCTCTATGAGAGAGAAATCAATATTTCACTTATACGAATTAGTTGCACAATTGGAATACTTTCACATAAAGCCTAGGAAAACAACAATTTTGCACCAAAACATTAATGATAAAAATTTTTTTCCAGAGAGAATGTTCTTGCTTTTTTAAAAAGACATCCTTATTTTAAAATTTCCCTATATCTTTATATGGGGAAAAGCTCTCCCAAAAGTTTTTACACTCGAGAACAAAGATACAAGAACATAATGAGTTTTCCAAATAACACCCTTTCTTTTCTCACTACACAACCCAATATTATGCAATGTCCGCTCTGCGCTTCAGAAAGTAGCACGGGAGGGAGTGTGTGGCTATGTGGGTGGGGCTGGGTTTTTTTATTTATCTTTTCTTAATTTTTTGAAGAGTAAAACTGAAATTTATGGGATTAGGTGTGAAGTGAGAAACTGTGGGATGTCAATTTAGAAAGTCTCCAACTTAATTCATTGTGCGTCAAAGTACTGAAGGTGTTATTTGGATCACAAGTTCTCATGTCTCATTACGTACTGCTCATGGTTTATATAGGAAGAACAATAGGTTGCCCTGTAGCAAACCATGTGTCCCACCAATCCAGCCCATAACCATGTTGGTAGATGCCCAAGTAGATCATCTTGTATGGGGAATGTGACCTCATCTTAGAACCCACAACCATGAGAGGGTTTATGGCCAGTCTATGCACCATTGGGTCGCAATTTGAAATTGACTAAATTTATCAAACTTCAGATTGACTACAACCATGGAGCCTGCTTTAGAGTGTGCATAAATATGAACCATCCAACCAATATGGACTCTTCAAAACTCTATGAAATATGGACAAATTTTCTCAACACGACAGAAACAAAATTAAGAGATCACTAATACATATTACTCAATATAATACATGCTATATTACAGCAGAAACATGTCTTTGGGCCAAAGGACCACATATACAAGTCTATCTTTCAAGGGTTATGGGAAAGGGAAAAAAAATTAAAACAAAGAGGGCCATCATGTAAGAATAAGAGATTTCATGAAGGTGGATTAGCATCAAGGAACATCATCAAGGATGAATGGACCTAACTTACCTGTCCTAAATAAGGTAAGAAACTTCTTTGATACCATCAAACGAGCTTCCGGTCCCTTGTTAGCTATCTTCAATGCCTTCTGTAGTGCTTCAAATTGCTGATCTATAAGCACCTCCAAGTCAGTCGCATCTTCTACATTGCCATTGAATTCTGACAGAGTTGAATACAGTCCTCGTTGCACTTCAGTTACAACATCCTGAAAAGCAACATGAGCAATACTAGGATTGAATTAAGGTGTAAAATATCACAATATATCAGCAAACCTGTGAAGAATTAAAATGATGTGTTATTGTGGATTAATGGGTTACTCATCATTTTTTTTCACTTCTGTCATTTGTGTTATTGTGAATTAGTGTTATCTTCCACACCATATCTTGCTCCTTTTATGTTTCCTACTTTGGCTAAGTAACGTTTTAAAGGGCATACTCTTGACAATCCTGTGCAGAAAGGTGGACTTACCACCAAGTCTCCCCCCATAGGAACACCTTGTCTTACCACTTGCTTATTTTTAACATGATCATAACCACAGTACATTTTGAACTAAGTTATCCTTGTTCAGTAAGTCATCTCTCCTTCTGTTATTTATGATCATCCACTATTAAATTTCTCATTTCTTATTGTGTATATAGAAAGATTTGCTGTGCAAAAAAACAAAAATTAGAAAAAATTATCCCAAGATAACTAGAATCACTATTCAATTATGCATTTTCGAAGTAAAATTGCCATTGATTTTCTCTAACATGTGTCTACATTTCTACTAAGCAATCCAAACCCCAAAGTTCAGCTGCAAAGCGCAAATGGCACAGCACCAAGTAACTTTTACTTTTAATTCCCTCTTTTGAGTAAATTGCACCAACCACTCCCACGGATTAGTGAAATTAAGAAACACACCNCCCCCCCCCCCCCCCCCCCCCCCAACAAATTTCAGAAATGATACTAAGCTCTCTTGTTATTGTAGATTGCAGAATAACTTTTTTAATGCTTGACATACAGTTTTCAATGTCAAGATTGAATTTGTTAACAATTTTGGTATTGAAGGTAAGAATGTCACCTTTAATAGGTTATTGACAGAGTTACGGAGAATATTGATCTATATGATAATTTTTTCAATTTGGTAATACCTTGAGGGAGGTCCATGCTACTCTTCCTTTTATTTATTTATTTTTTGTTTTTGTATACTTGTATCGTAAGCAAGAAAACAAAGCTAAATGGCTGTCCATTGTCATTACTACTCCTATTCAGGCACAAATTTAATTTATGCTTACATGGAAAGTTTTGTGGGATCATAACATTGACAGGAGTAAAGTCAATAATACTAAGATGTTGACAACAAATCTCATACATGAATCATCAACCACGACAGACTTTACTAGTAATTAAACATAACATTATTTTAGTCCAGAGGTCCTCAAGTTAAACACCCTGCATTCTGATCAAACAGCAATACAAAAATTAGATTCTTTTTCCTTTTTTTTCTGATAATTCCTTAACATACATCCTGCATAAAGGCCTAAAGGGTAATTGACAGAACCTCTGTGTATGCTTGCTTGAAAAGAAAAATCCTATCTAAAGGGCTTCTTATATTGTGAGATTAAACAGAAAAGCAATCCTAGTTCGTGAAATTAATTTGTACAGTGTTAATCTCAAACCATTACAAAATATCCTCAAGGAGCAGCTTAAAACATAAGATATAAAGCAACGAGCACAAAAAGTACCATAGAAAATTATGTTTTCACACAGGATTAATAACACTGAATAAATTCAAAAAGTTGACACATTCCAGAACATGGACAGAACAACCAACCACAAGGTTAACCAAGAAAACTGGCCTGATTAGATACTATAAACTATATATAAGTATAGCTATCTCATAATGAAAATGTTTTAAACATATAGGATGGCGATTAAACAACAACAAAAAATCCTAGGGGCATTGGGCATTCTGGTAGTGTTAAAAGTGAGAAAGCATTAGAAGTTTGACACTATAAGCATTAAAGTTGGAGTCTCATTAAGAATTGTGCATAAAAATAAAAAAGAGAATAGAGAAATCTATGCTACCTCAATGTACAGCACACTGGAATTATCCGGAAGTTTCCTCCTCCTTGGTCGAAGATTTCTAAGACTATAGTCAACTTTTTCCTCAGCTTCAGATTGAATCCCTTCCATTCTCCTATTACTTGAGTTCTTCCAGTGAAGAAAAGTCCCTCGCATATTTAAAACTGCAAGCAAGTATTGAGCAATTCGTTCCTCCCCTACCACTGAATCTTTAACAGACCCTGCAGGTTCATTGTTAAAATTATTAGGTTCAGTAA
Organism: Purshia tridentata; assembly: GCA_003254885.1. Taxonomy (NCBI): domain Eukaryota; kingdom Viridiplantae; phylum Streptophyta; class Magnoliopsida; order Rosales; family Rosaceae; genus Purshia; species Purshia tridentata. The sequence continues at coordinate 3,637 of QANT01009308.1, read as the reverse complement.
GATGCGGTACACTGTAAAAACTAACAAAAATCCTCATCACCCAAAAAATAAATGCAAATGAAAAACCCTTAGATGCCGACCTATACTTAACTATAGATATATATCAGGAACAGAGGATTCCGGATTCTAAAAGAATCTTCAGTAAAGTTAAAGGATTCATCCCCATTTGAAGATGTACACAATATTTTAATTCTTCCATTTACAAATGAAAGTCGGAATTGCCTTGAAGTCTGGTATTCAGCTAATCAAAATTTAGATCAAGATGGATATTGAACTTTATAGATAGGCAGTTTGACCCTAACCTTAAAATTTCCTAAAGACTTGCCCATCTCTACATTGTATCCCACCATCAAAGAAATTAAAATATCATAAATGAAAATTCCATTAATACCTCCAATGCTATAATCAATAACCGTTGCCTAGTACACCCCAAGATAAAACCTGCTAAATCTCCCTCACTTAATCCAGCACCATATTTCATGGTAATGATATTAAAGCTCCGATCCTTTGGCATAAGTTTCCCCAAGTTTCTACTTATTTCCGATTTATTTCATCTTTCCATACACTGCCAAACCATTCTTACATTTCCAGACAATTGACAGGGACCTAAATGAAAATTTATTCCTTGCAGTATAACAGCAATTTCATTTACTGCACTACACTAGTAACTATATTTCAAATTTCAATACATCAGTAATTACCCTAGAATTGCACAAAAAAGAAAAAAAAAAGGTCAAAACATTCAAATTTCACAATACAGAACCAAAAGAAATTTTTAAGAAATTGCAGAGAAATTATCTGAAGAGGATAGACCTGTAAGAGCTAGCTTTAGCCCTGTCTCTATGTCTGGAATACTTGGAACCAATACACCTGGAGTGTCAAGAACATATATGCTAGGCTGATGAGCAATCTGTACATAAACAATTCGAAAAAGTTAGGAGGGAAGGCAGAGAATTTTCAATCACCAAATAAAAAAGATAAAGGAAATAAATAGAGGAAATCAGAATTATAACAAAAATATTAGAAGAAAAACAAAACAAAAATTAAGAAAAAGATAGATACTTGATTATTTGGTTTTAAAGATGAGAAGGGTCACAGAGCATATTGTCCACAAAGAGACATAATATAAGAGAGGAGAGGATGGTGATTGTAAGTCAAGACCTTATATCTTTGTCATACAGTGTGCCAATACATTGTCTTATAAGAAAATCCAACATTCTAAACTACATATCAGAGAAACAAAAATGCCATGCTAGTGAGAATTTTGGTAAAAGATAAAAAGTCAGTAGCGAGGCATCTATGTTGCTTAATTTCTAACTAAATTTGTTTTCCTATCTGCAACAGTAAGAGAATTTCTTCACTACTTTGTCTGTATTTTTCAATTTGCCATGAAATAAATAGGGAAAAGGAAAATCAAGAACAAGAATGACCCGACCTTGAATCCAGCAATATCTTGAGTAACACCAGGCAATGGACCCACTGTAGCTCGCTTCATCTTCGCCTGCACTATGAAAGAAACTCAAAAACTGTCATTCTTCAATGTGCATTGTCTGAACTCCAGCAATATTAACAATTCCAACTCTTTTCAACAAAAACAGGATTCATTGCAACCGGCGTCTTACATTAAGAACTCACCTGGAAAGCGAGACGACGCAATCCGATGAATTGAATTAATCAGAGCTGATTTCCCAACATTCGGAACGCCAACTACCATAACAAGCAGAGTAGGTTCCCTTGAAATCACCTCCTTCAGTTTATACTCCACCAGCTCAAGAAGCTACAAATTAACCCAGACCCAGTTCACAATTCAGTGCTTGGAAACCAGAGACAATATAAATTTCAATTCTTCAAACAAAAAATTAAATACCTTGGAAACAGAACTCTTGCTATGTGCATTAATGGGAAGGCAATCCTGCTTGGACGCTTCGAAAAAATGAGTCCATTTCTGCAATAACCAAACACCAAACCCATCAAGAAATTGATAACAACAACAGCAAATAATTAATCAATCAATCAATCAATAACAAGTATTAACATTACGTGCATGATATTGGGGTTGGCGAGGTCCTTCTTGTTGAGGGCAATAACGGTGCGTTTGGAGCGGAGCTGGGGCTGAAGGTCCTGGTTGGCGGAGGACAAGGGGATGCGAGCGTCGCGGACCTCGATGACGAGGTCAGCGAGCTTGAGGCGGTCGCAAATGGCGCGCGTGGCTGCGGCCATGTGGCCGGGGAACCAGTTGATGCGTCCGGCTCCGGTGATGAAGCTCATATCTCCTAACCCCATACCCATCTTCCCCAATTCCTTTAACCCTACTCCCATTTCTCTACAGAAAAAGACCCTGAATCGAGTTCACGTAGCTTATGCTCAAGTATTGATGGTCTCTACGTTTCAGTGAAACTGAGGAAGGTTTAGGGTTTAAGCCCAGGTTTTTGATTTTGTCCCTAATACCAAGCAATTGAAAATGGCACCGCCGAGGTTGATTAATTTTGTTTTTTTTATTACCTGGCCAAAAAAAAATTTTGTTTTTTTTTAATTGGTTGATTTTAGTTTTTTTTTATTGATTAATTAAATTTTCTTAAAGTATGTTTTAAATAAGAAATTAAATTTTGGATTTCAAACAAATTTTGATAGCTCAAAAATATGAAAAATTTTAAGAAAATTTTAATTTCATTAAAAATTTAAACTCAAAAAATTTCAACAATAATTCAATATTATTTCAAAATAAAAAAATAGAAATTTTTGAAATTTAATTTTTTTGTACGTATTAGATAATTTATTAGTTAAATATTTAATATTTATGTTCTTTTATTCAAAATACATAATGTAGCTTGAGTCTTGTAATTGAATATGCACAATACATTGTAGATGTAATTGTAGAGCGCTCGGTGATAATTTTTATTATAGAAGTTAATAATGCAATCTGATATCCTAGTAAGTACACAAGTAAATTAATAATTTTGAACTATAAGTTAAATTAGAGTGAGAAGAGTAAATATGAAAAAAAGTTGATTGAGGATGCAGGAAAAGTGGAGAGAATACAAAAATATAAATACAGATGAGACGAAGCGCTACGTTTCAACACAAGTGTACAGTAACTCAGTCTCCCCTTTTGCTTCTCTCTGCATCTTCTTTTCGTAAGAGAAGCATCTTGAGGATGTAAGTGTAGAGGCTAGCTAATAGGGAGATTTAAAAAAAGTTCATGTGATCAAGCTTATGATCCTGTAGTATAGAGTATTTACACTCACATCCAATAACTTTTCCGATACAAGAATTCAAATTAACATTCTCATTCCCCTTGACCTTCTTTGTATTAAAATAAAAAATAAAAAATTCAGCAACAAGAAACAATCAGTGAATCATGCAGATCCTAAATTAGCCAATTATAATGGGGCAGAAAATAATATCCGAAAACAATGAAACTTCAGTGCAAGATATCGCAGCATCCAAGAAAAAGATGCCAAAACACAATTGGATATTATTCATAATGGGACGTAAAAGTTTTAAATTTCATAGCCAGGAAGTGGGAGACGACAAGCGTGGCAATTAGTCCTGCACTGCAAAAACTTTGTTCAATTTATATATTAATACAACCTCTACAATCCACATGCACGCACGCCCCAATTTGACTACAGAAAAC
>QANT01009307.1:1812-13666 GCA_003254885.1 Purshia tridentata | reverse complement strand
GATCATTTGGCCCACACTCAACAGGTTCTCATCTAAACCAGGTACCACCATCACTTCTTTAATGTACTTGATTCCATTTCTAGTTTTCACAGGCAAAGTACCCTTTCCCGTTGATTGAACCAAGTCACCAGTGCCCATTTTTACTTTACACCTCATACTGTGGTCCACATCTATGAGCACAGTCTCACTACTAGTCATGTGGTTGCTACAACCATTGTCTAAGTACCACACACCTCTGTCCTTCTCTACAGCAGCCTTATGACATGCATAGAACATGATGGCATCTTCTTGCACCTCATTTGCATAGTTAGCAAGCTGATTTTTCTTGGGTTGATGACAATCTTTCATCATATGCCCAAATCTATCACAGTTGTGGCACTTAACCTTGCCTTTAAACCAACAGTCTCCATAGTGTGTCTTCTCACACACTCTACATTTTGGTTTCCCTGCATCATTTGTGTTTCCTTGCTTTATAGTGACTTGAGGCTTGTTATCCCATTTCTTTGGTTTATTCTTCCAATTTCTTTGGTTCTTCTTCCCTCCATCAGAACCATAGTTTCTGGTTTGCTGATTTTGTACTTTGGAATTGACAGTCATGCTTGAAAAAACTTTCTCAGAATGTTCAATTTCCTCAGTCGACTTAATCTTTGTTCATAACTTTTTAATGATGCAGTAACCTCATGAACAGACACAGTATTCAGGTCACAAGTCCTCTCCAGAACAACACACATAGGGTCATATACCTTGGTTAGGCTGATCAGTACCTTTTGTACCATTCTCTGATGACTGAGAATCTCCCCATACTTTTCCATTTGATTGGTTAGATCAAAGAATCTTGAGAGGTACTCAAGTAGAGACTCATGTTCTTTCTCATCTTCATGTACTCAAATTCTCTACGTAGGCTCTGCAATTTTACAGATCTTGCCTGCTCATCCCTATAGTATTCTTCATGCAGCAAATTCCAAGCACCCTTGTATAAATAATAATATATTCTGTGGTAAATGTCTTACTAGTAAAGAATAAAACTAATATGAGAATGTGTTTTTGTTGTGTTCTACAAATTAAGAATTCTACTGAATGACATTTAGAGAATTCATGCATGTGGAAACTACACCCACTGCAATATGTACTATGGGAAACCTGGTGAGCAGGAGTTGTTGAACATGTGTAACAACAATATGATAGGTGACGTGGGATTTTAAGGTGCAGCAAATGCCTGACAGTTGGGTTGGCTTGTAAACAATTATAAAGAGTTTATGTATGAAAATTTAAATTTGGATTTGATATTGGTTCTGTACCCAAGATAGTCCTTTTGTTTTCTTCAAAGAAATTAATCATTGCAGATACTCCCTTTTTCGAGCATACAACTGCATCTGCGTTGCTTTGTTAGAGGCTAACTTGCTTTAGTTGAAGATTTACCTGAAATTTTGAGCTATGAAGATTCATATTAAAGAGGAAAGAGGGAGAGGGAGAGGGAGAGGGAGAGGTCTAATTGTTGAGCTTCAATGGTGGTTGTTCCATAATAACAATTATTTAATTGATTAAAATGAAAAACAGAGAGAGGAGAGTGGAAGATGGTAGAAGAGAATGATGCACACACCGGAAAGAATGGCAGTGCACGAATTGTGTCACTCTAGTTTAGTATATTTCATTCATGCTGGCATACAAGCTGCCAAAGGCATATTACCGTTACAACAGCAGGAGGTGTGTGAGCCTATGAGCTCATCCTGGCCACACCTTCAATGTCCTATGAGACACTGCCACGTTACATATATAACTAAACATAACAAACTCAGTTAGCTAATTAATTAACACTCTAATTAATCATCAGCCAGCAGACTTAACTAACATTAAAACTCCCTTCTAAGTCTTTGGCTGATATGACTCCAAGCTTCTTCCTTAAAAAATAAAATCTGTCTTTAGCTAGAGCTTTAGTGAATATATCTGTAATTTGATCATCCCCTTTGCAGTACATCAAGTCAACCTCTCCTTCATGAATTGCATCTCGAATGAAGTGAAATTTCCTTTTGATATGTTTAGACCTTTGGTGGAAGACAGGATTTCTGGACATTGCAATTGCAGAAGTGCTGTCACACAGTAGAAGAGTAGGTTCAACTTGTTCCTCACCAAAGTCTTGTAGAACAAATCTTAACCAAATAGCTTGTGTAGTTGCCTCTGCTGCACTTACATATTCTGCTTCTGCAGTGGATAAGGCTACACTGTGTTGTTTCACAGATGCCCATGAGAAAGCTCCACTGCCAAATGAGAATGCATAGCCTGAGGTTGACTTCATGTCATCCTCATCTCCACCCCAGTCACTATCACAATACCCAACTAGGACAGCTGATTCACCTTTTCTATATTGAATTCCAAAGTCAATCGTTCCCTGGACATACCTTAGAACTCTTTTAGCTGTTCCCAAATGTTTGGCAGTAGGGCAGTGCATGAATCTTGCCAATAGACTTGATGCAAACATGATATCAGGTCTAGTTGCAGTGAGATATAGTAGACTACCTACAATCCTTCTATACTGCTCTTCATCAGCACCATTGCTTCCATCCTCTTTTCTCAACTTGTCTGTAGTAGCCAGTGGGATTGACACAGACTTGCAATCCTTCAATCCAAACTTCTCAAGTAAACTCAATGCATACTTCTTTTGATGTATAAAAATACTCCCTTCATGTTGAATCACACCAATGCCAAGGAAGTGATGTAGAAGTCCTAAGTCAGTCATTTCATACCTTCTCATCATGTCCTTCTTAAATTCTTCAATTAACATTTCACTACTTCCTGTGTATACGATGTCATCCACATATATAGACACTATAAGTGTTCCCTGCTCTTCTATGTACTTGACATACAAAGTGGCTTCACTGGGACTCTTTGTAAAACCACACTGAAGCAGATAGGCATCAATATTCCCATACCAAGCTCTTGGTGCCTGTTTTAGGCCATATAGAGCTTTTCTGAGCTTATACACCTTGTGTTCTGAATTTACTATCTCAAATCCATCAGGTTGGTCTACATAGACTTCCTCTTCCAATACACCATTCAGAAACACTGACTTTACATCAAGCTGATACAAATTCCAACCTTTCTTGACTGCTAGAGCAATTAGAGTTCTTATTGTGTCGAGCCTTGCCACAGGGGCAAATGTCTCATTGAAGTCAATGCCTGGCTTCTGTGTATACCCTTTAGCTACTAATCTGGCCTTGTGTTTCTGTATAGAGCCATCCAAATTCAGTTTGGTCTTGAAGATCCATTTTACTCCAACAATAGGCTTATCACAAGGTCTGTCAACAAGTTCCCATGTCTCATTTTTCTCAATCATTGAGATTTCTTCTTCCATTGCTTTCTGCCAGGCTTGATCTCTAGCTGCCTCTGCATAGTTCTCAGGCTCCACAATGCTAATTTTACATTGTGCAAAGACATCATTTAAGTTCTTCCATTTCTTGGGAGTAGTATCAAAGGTGTCAGATAGTACAATCTCACTTTCAGATACTGGTCTTGCAGAACTAGGTACAAAACTAGGCATATGATCAGTACTCCTTTCAGTTTGAGGTCTAGAGCTTGAACTTGGAGTAAATGACTAAGTAACTTGTATGGGAGAGGTAGTTGCAGGTTTGCTCGAAATATCACTAGAACCATCTTCACTGTCCCAAGGTATTGAAATGTGAACAGTTTCTTTGGCTTCCCAATTCCACAGGCTTCCTTCTTCAAATATCACACTTCTTGACACTATCACTTTATTGGTTTTCAGGTCATACACCCTGTAACCCTTCTCTCTTGTCCCATATCCCACAAATACTCCCTTCTGCCCAGTTTCCTCCAACTTGTGTCTTTGTTGTGCTGGAATGTGTGTGTAACACATGGACCCAAACACCCTTAAGTGCTTCACTCCTGGTTTTCTACCACTAAACTCTTCAAAAGGAGTTTTGTTGTCAAGAGCTCGAGTTGGACACCTGTTCTGAAGGTACACTGCTGTATTTACTGCTTCACCCCAGAAATGAAGAGGCATCTTTTTTTCATGAAGCATGGTCCTTGCCATCTCCACAATTGTCCTATTTTTCCTTTCTACAGTACCATTTTGCTGAGGTGAGTATGCAACAGTGAGTTGCTTCTCAATGCCAATATCTTCACAGAATTTCTCAAACTCGAAAGAGGTATATTCACCCCCTCTGTCACTTCTAAGCTTTTTCATTTTGTAGCCACTTTGCAACTCTACCATGGCTTTAAACTTCTTAAAAACAGAAAATACATCTGACTTGTACTTCATAAAGTACACCCAACACATCCTGGTCTTGTCATCAATAAAAGTGAGGAAATATCTATTCCCACCAAGTGTTTCTGTCATTGGTCCACACACATCAGTGTGTACAAGCTCTAATGGCTCACTAGCTTTTCTGGTTTGCCCCTTGTCAAATGCCACTCTGTGTGCCTTCCCTGCTGCACACCCTTCACATACATGCTCATTTCCTATCAGCTTAGGCAGTCCATAGACCATTTCCTTATCCTGCAACATTTTCAGACTTTCAAAATTCAAGTGCCCAAACCTCTTATGCCACTTCCATGTAGAATCTGTCACAACAGCCCGATTTGCCATTGTAGTGTGCATACTATCAAATGAAAGAGGAAAACATCTGTTTCCTTTCATTTGAACAGTAGCTACTAACTGTTGCAGGTTGTTATCTTCATAAATTTTGACCATCAAGTCTCCAAAGACCAGCCAATAGCCATGCTCGATCATTTGGCCCACACTCAACAGGTTCTCATCTAGACCAGGTACAACCATCACTTCTTTAATGTATTTGATTCCATTTCTAGTTTTCACAGGCAAGGTACCCTTTCCCGTTGATTGAACCAAGTCACCAGTGCCCATTTTTACTTTACACCTCATACTGTGGTCCACATCTATGAGCACAGTCTCACTACTAGTCATGTGGTTGCTACAACCACTGTCTAAGTACCACACACCTCTGTCCTTCTCAACAGCAGCCTTATGACATGCATAGAACATAATAGCATCTTCTTGCACCTCATTTGCATAGTTAGCAAGCTGATTTTTCTTGGGTTGATGACAGTCTTTCATCATATGCCCAAATCTATCACAGTTGTGGCACTTAACCTTGCCTTTGAACCAACAGTCTCCATAGTGTGTCTTCTCACACACTCTGCATTTTGGTTTCCCTGCATCATTTGTATTTCCTTGCTTTATAGTGACTTGAGGCTTGTTATCCCATTTCTTTGGTTTATTCTTCCAATTTCTTTGGTTCTTTTTCCCTCCATCAGAACCATAGTTTCTGGTTTGCTGATTTTGTACTTTGGAATTGACACTCATGCTTGAAAAAGCTTTCTCAGAGTGTTCAATTTCCTCATGTCGACTTAATCTTTGTTCATAACTTTTTAATGATGCAGCAACCTCATGAACAGACACAGTATTCAGGTCACAAGTCCTTTCCAGAACAACACACATAGGGTCATATACCTTGGTTAGGCTGATCAGTACCTTTTGTACCATTCTTTGATGACTGAGAATCTCCCCATACTTTTCCATTTGATTGGTTAGATCAAAGAATCTTGAGAGGTACTCAGGTAGAGACTCATGTTCTTTCATCTTCATGTACTCAAATTCTCTACGTAGGCTCTGCAATTTTACAGATCTTGCCTGCTCATCCCCATAGTATTCTTCATGCAGCAAATTCCAAGCACCCTTAGCTGTATCTTGATTCACAATTCTGGAGAAAATCTCTTTAGACACTACCCCTTGAATAATCCCAAGTGCCTTTGCATCTTTCATAAGCAAGTCCTCAAGATAAGGATCTACCTCTTCTTCTTCTCCAATGCTTGCAGTTTCCCCTTCTTCCTTCAATTTCTCCTTCTTCTTCTTTGAGTCTGGAACAATGACTCCCTTATCAACTAGCTTCCAAATTCCTTGTGATTTGAAGATAGTGACCATACGGACCTTCCAATACTCAAACTCTGTGCCATCAAATATGGGAGCCCGTAGCTCACCATGACTAGATCCAGCCATTGCTGAATTTCCACAGAGTTCCTTGTTCTTCTGCTCACTCTCTCACCCACAGAATTCACGCCCAGTACAGAGACCCAACCTAGGCTCTAGATACCATGTTGAGCTTCAATGGTGGTTGTTCCATAATAACAATTAATTATTTAATTGATTAAAGAGAAACAGAGAGAAAGGAGAATGGAAGATGGTAGAAAAAATGATGCACACACTGGAAAAAATGGCAGTCCACGAATTGTGTCACACCAGTTCTGTATATTCCCTTTTTGCTGGCATGCAAGCTGCCAAAGCATATTACCGTTACAAAGGCAGGAGGTGTGTGAGCCTATGAGCTCATCCTAGCCACACCTTTTAAAGTCCTATGAGACACTGCCACGTTACATATATTACTAAACATAACAAACTCAGCTAGCTAATTAATTAACACTCTAATTAATCATCAGCCAGCAGACTTAACTAACATTAACACTCCCTTCTAAGTCTTTGGCTGATATGACTCCAAGCTTCTTCCTTAAAAAATAAAATCTGTCTTTAGCTAGAGCTTTAGTGAATATATCTGCAATTTGATCATCCCCTTTGCAGTACATCAAGTCAATCTCTCCTTCATGAATTGCATCTCGAATGAAATGAAATTTCCTTTTGATATGCTTAGACCTTTGGTGGAAGACAGGATTTCTGGACATTGCAATTGCAGAAGTGCTGTCACACAGTGGAGGAGTAGGTTCAATTTGTTCCTCACCAAAGTCTTGTAGAACGAATCTTAACCAAATAGCTTGTGTAGTTGCCTCTGCTACACTTACATATTCTGCTTCTGCAGTGGATAAGGCTACACTGTGTTGTTTCACAGATGCCCATGAGAAAGCTCCACTGCCAAATGAGAATGCATAGCCCGAGGTTGACTTCATGTCATCCTCATCTCCACCCCAGTCACTATCACAGTACCCAACTAGGACAGCTGATTCACCTTTTCTATATTGAATTCCAAAGTCAATCGTTCCCTGGACATACCTTAGAACTCTTTTAGCTGTTCCCAAATGCTTGGCAGTAGGGCAGTGCATGAATCTTGCCAATAGACTTGATGCAAACATAATATCAGGTCTAGTTGCAGTGAGATATAATAGACTACCTACAATCCTTCTATACTGCTCTTCATCAGCACCATTGCTTCCATCCTCTTTTCTTAACTTGTCTGTAGTAGCCAGTGGGATTGACACTGACTTGCAATCCTTCAATCCAAACTTCTCAAGTAAACTCATTGCATACTTCTTTTGGTGTATAAAAATACTCCCTTCATGTTGAATCACACCAATGCCAAGGAAGTGATGTAGAAGACCTAAGTCAGTCATTTCATACCTTCTCATCATGTCCTTCTTAAATTCTTCAATTAACATTTCACTACTTCCTGTGTATACGATGTCATCCACATATATAGACACTATAAGTGTTCCCTGCTCTTCTATGTACTTGACATACAAAGTGGCTTCACTGGGACTCTTTGTAAAACCACACTGAAGTAGATAGGCATCAATATTTCCATACCAAGCTCTTGGTGCCTGTTTTAGGCCATATAGAGCTTTTCTGAGCTTATACACCTTGTGTTCTGAATTTACTATCTCAAATCCATCAGGTTGGTCTACATAGACTTTCTCTTCCAGTACACCATTCAAAAATGCTGACTTTACATCAAGCTGATACAAATTCCAACCTTTCTTGACTGCTAGAGCAATTAGAGTTCTTATTGTGTCGAGCCTTGCCACAGGGGCAAATGTCTCATTGAAGTCAATGCCTGGCTTCTGTGTGTACCCTTTAGCTACTAATCTGGCCTTGTGTTTCTGTATAGAGCCATCCAAATTCAGTTTGGTCTTGAAGATCCATTTTACTCCAACAATAGGCTTGTCACAAGGTCTGTCAACAAGTTCCCATGTCTCATTTTTCTCAATCATTGAGATTTCTTCTTCCATTGCTTTCTGCCAGGCTTGATCTCTAGCTGCCTCTGCATAGTTCTCAGGCTCCACAATGCTAATTTTACATTGTGCAAAGACATCATTTAAGTTCTTCCATTTCTTGGGGGTAGTATCAAAGGTGTCAGATAGTACAATCTCACTTTCAGATACTGGTCTTGCAGAACTAGGTACAGAACTAGGCCTATGATCAGTACTCCTTTCAGTTTGAGGTCTAGAGCTTGAACTTGGAGTAAATGTCTAAGTAACTTGTATGGGAGAGGTTGTTGCAGGTTTGCTCGAAATATCACTAGAACCATCTTCACTGTCCCAAGGTATTGAAATGTGAACAGTTTCTTTGGCTTCCCAATTCCACAGGCTTCCTTCTTCAAATATCACACTTCTTGACACTATCACTTTATTGGTTTTCAGGTCATACACCCTGTAACCCTTCTCTCTTGTCCCATATCCCACAAATACTCCCTTCTGCCCAGTTTCCTCCAACTTGTGTCTTTGTTGTGCTGGAATGTGTGTGTAACACATGGACCCAAACACCCTTAAGTGCTTCACTCCTGGTTTTCTACCACTGAACTCTTCAAAAGGAGTTTTGTTGTCAAGAGCTTGAGTTGGACACCTGTTCTGAAGGTACACTGCTGTATACACATGGACCCAAACACCCTTAAGTGCTTCACTCTTGGTTTTCTACCACTGAACTCTTCAAAAGGAGTTTTGTTGTCAAGAGCTCGAGTTGGACACCTGTTCTGAAGGTACACTGCTGTATTTACTGCTTCACCCCAGAAATGAAGAGGCATCTTCTTTTCATGGAGCATGGTCCTTGCCATCTCCACAATTGTCCTATTTTTCCTTTCTGCAGTACCATTTTGCTGAGGTGAGTATGCAACAGTGAGTTGCTTCTCAATGCCAATATCTTCACAGAATTTCTCAAACTCGAAAGAGGTATATTCACCCCCTCTGTCACTTCTAAGCTTTTTCACTTTGTAGCCACTTTGCAACTCCACCATGGCTTTAAACTTCTTAAAGACAGAAAATACATCTGACTTGTACTTCATAAAGTACACCCAACACATCCTGGTCTTATCATCAATAAAGGTGAGGAAATATCTATTCCCACCAAGTGTTTCTGTCATTGGTCCACACACATCAGTGTGTACAAGCTCTAATGGCTCACTAGCTTTTCTGGTTTGCCCCTTGTCAAATGCCACTCTGTGTGCCTTCCCTGCTGCACACCCTTCACATACATGCTCATTTCCTATCAGCTTAGGCAGTCCATAGACCATTTCCTTATCCTGCAACATTTTCAGACTTTCAAAATTCAAGTGCCCAAACCTCTTATGCCACTTCCATGTAGAATCTGTCACAACAGCTCGATTTGCCATTGTAGTGTGCATACTATCAAATGAAAGAGGAAAACATCTATTTCCTTTCATTTGAACAGTAGCTACTAACTGTTGCAAGTTGTTATCTTCATAAATTTTGACCATCAAGTCTCCAAAGACCAGCCAATAGCCATGCTCGATCATTTGGCCCACACTCAACAGGTTCTCATCTAGACCAGGTACCACCATCACTTCTTTAATGTACTTGATTCCATTTCTAGTTTTCACAAGCAAAGTACCCTTTCCCGTTGATTGAACCAAGTCACCAGTGCCCATTTTTACTTTACACCTCATACTGTGGTCCACATCTATGAGCACTGTCTCACTACTAGTCATGTGGTTGCTACAACCACTGTCTAAGTACCACACACCTCTGTCCTTCTCTACAGCAGCCTTATGACATGCATAGAACATGATGGCATCTTCTTGCACCTCATTTGCATAGTTAACAAGCTGATTTTTCTTGGGTTGATGACAGTCTTTCATCATATGCCCAAATCTATCACAGTTGTGGCACTTAACCTTGCCTTTAAACCAACAGTCTCCATAGTGTGTCTTCTCACACACTCTGCATTTTGGTTTCCCTGCATCATTTGTGTTTCCTTGCTTTATAGTGACTTGAGGCTTGTTATCCCATTTCTTTGGTTTATTCTTCCAATTTCTTTGGTTCTTCTTCCCTCCATCAGAACCATAGTTTCTGGTTTGCTGATTTTGTACTTTGGAATTGACAGTCATGCTTGAAAAAGCTTTCTCAGAGTGTTCAATTTCCTCATGTCGACTTAATCTTTGTTCATAACTTTTTAATGATGCAGCAACCTCATGAACAGACACAGTATTCAGGTCACAAGTCCTTTCCAGAACAACACACATAGGGTCATATACCTTGGTTAGGCTGATCAGTACCTTTTGTACCATTCTCTGATGACTGAGAATCTCCCCATACTTTTCCATTTGATTGGTTAGATCAAAGAATCTTGAGAGGTACTCAAGTAGAGACTCATGTTCTTTCTCATCTTCATGTACTCAAATTCTCTACGTAGGCTCTGCAATTTTACAGATCTTGCCTGCTCATCCCTATAGTATTCTTCATGCAGCAAATTCCAAGCACCCTTAGCTGTATCTTGATTCACAATTCTGGAGAAGATCTCTTTAGACACTGCCCCTTGAATAATCCCAAGTGACTTTGCATCTTTCATAAGCAAGTCCTCAAGATAAGGATCTACCTCTTCTTCTTCTCCAATGCTTGCAGTTTCCCCTTCTTCCTTCAATTTCTCCTTCTTCTTCTTTGAGTCTGGGACAATGACTCCCTTATCAACTAGCTTCCAAATTCCTTGTGATTTGAAGATGGTGACCATACGAACCTTCCAATATTCAAACTCTGTGCCATCAAATATGGGAGCCCGTAGCTCACCATGACTAGATCCAGCCATTGTTGAATTTCCACAGAGTTCCTTGTTCTTCTGCTCGCTCTCTCACCCATAGAATTTACGCCCAATACAGAGACCCAACCTAGGCTCTAGATACCATGTTGAGCTTCAATGGTGGTTGTTCCATAATAACAATTATTTAATTGATTAAAATGAAAAACAGAGAGAGGAGAGTGGAAGATGGTAGAAGAGAATGATGCACACACTGGAAAGAATGGCAGTGCACGAATTGTGTCACTCCAGTTTAGTATATTTCATTCATGCTGGCATACAAGCTGCCAAAGGCATATTACCGTTACAACAGCAGGAGGTGTGTGAGCCTATGAGCTCATCCTGGCCACACCTTCAATGTCCTATGAGACACTGCCACGTTACATATATAACTAAACATAACAAACTCAGCTAGCTAATTAATTAACACTCTAATTAATCATCAGCCAGCAGACTTAACTAACATTAACACTAATAACTAGTTTGACGGGTGTTAGAATGATGAAATTGAATTTAAGTATCAAACATGAACTTACTGGCAGTGCATTGAATATTTCCCTTTTTCTCCAGCTAAAAGTAATTTTTCTAATGGAGCTTCAAGTATTGCCCTTCATTTAGTGCATGTTTGGTTCACTGGAATAAATGTTGTTAGATCCTACAAAAAATCAATTGTTCACTATAGAAGTTCAAGCATCTTATCCAAAATCAATTAACGAGGTTATTATACATTGTGACAAGAGACTTTATGCTCTTGATGTGGAAAATATTCTCAACATGTTCCCCCATTTGTGTGACTTTAGCCAAATGCATTTGACTTGGGCGCACGTGCCTTCATTTCATCAACTTTTGGAGGATCCTATTATTCCTATTGCTCACGCTGTTTGCCGCTCCCATAGTTCCTCTTCTTAGTAGGCCATGAATCAAAGCCAACCCCTGCAACTAGGGTTTAAAACTTTCTCAATACCACCAGGTTTCACATTTTATTTTCTTCTCTTTTTCCATTCCTCTATATATATATAGAAAGCGTTTTTTTTTTTTTTTTTTTTTTTTTTTTTTTTTTTTTTTTTTTTTTTT
>QANT01009304.1:0-50521 GCA_003254885.1 Purshia tridentata | reverse complement strand
CCCTCCTCGTCCTCCTCCTCTCTCTCTCTCGTCTTGTTTGGGAAAAACACTTAAAGTTGGAAGTGATTGTTGGGTTGGACTCTGCACGTCACCTCTGAATACTTGTTATTATCTATTGTTTTGGCTTCCCTTGCTCATTATTTATTATCTCTGCCTTCTTTGTCAGAAAGGTGAAAGATGCTTGGGATAGTAAGAGGGATGTGCTTGTTAAGAGCGGAGCCTTTGCTATTGAACAGCTGTCAGAAGCATTGTCAGCAAGTGCAAGTTCTAATAAATTGCCAGATGGGCTTCCACAAATTGCGTTGCGTCTATGTGCTGAGCAAGTAGGTGTCTTTACATTGAGAAGTTTTCTATGTTTATTTTGTCCATGGCATACCTACTTCTGAGTTTTTGGTGTTGCAAGTAAAAGGTCTGCTGCAAACCCTGCCATAGTGCCATCCTTACATTGAGCAAGTAGGTGTCTTTACATTGAGAAGTTTTCTATGTTTATTTTGTCCATGGCATACCTACTTCTGAGTTTTTGGTGTTGCAAGTAAAAGGTCTGCTGCAAACCCTGCCATAGTGCCATCCTTTCTCTTTCCTTTTAAAAAAGGGCATTGGGGGAAACAAAATGTCATTACATATCCATGCAGACAAATACTTCAATAAATTTTATAGAAGAGATGCACATATTGAAATGTTGGAGTGAAAAGTTTACCAACGGTATTTCTTCTCTAGTTGTAAGAGAACATAGCTATTATGCATTTGCATTGATTTGACACTGTTAATGCTTGATTGAGATATTTCTTTACTTTTCCTAATCTTCCTGCTTCAATTCTCTTATAGCTTTCTGGAAGCTATGATTCAAACTTGGGTGGGTTTGGATCCGCCCCAAAGTTTCCTAGACCAGTTGAGATCCAGCTGATGCTTTATCACTCAAAGAAGTTGGAGGGAACTGGAAAGTCGGGTGAGGCAAATGAAGTTCTGAAGATGGTTTTCTTTACCTTGCAATGCATGGCAAGAGGGGGCATCCACGACCACATTGGAGGTGGCTTCCACAGATACAGCGTGGATGAGTGCTGGCATGGTCAGTTTTTCTTAAGAAATCATTTCCATCAATAGTCAGACTTTCCTAGTAAGGCATGCTCAAACAGTGAACTGTTTATTTCATCAAATGCCTGTCTTATAGCCACTATGCATGCCCTGCCCTGCCCCCAACTCCTTCTCTCTTGTTTTTCTTTTCTTGCTTATGTGTAACAGATTGTTGAAGCAGTAGTGTTTTATTTGCAGTCCCACACTTTGAGAAGATGCTGTATGACCAAGGGCAGCTTGCTAATGTTTATTTAGATGCCTTTTCTATTACCAAAGATGCCTTCTATTCATGTATATCTCGGGATATTCTTGATTATCTGAGGAGAGAAATGATTGGACCAGAGGGCGAAATATATTCAGCAGAAGATGCGGATAGTGCTGAATCAGAAGGTGCTACAAGAAAAAAGGAAGGAGCCTTCTACGTTTGGACTAGCAAAGAGGTTTGTAAATCACGGTCTCATCCTTAAATTGACTCATTTGATTCATGTTAATTCTAATTTGTTATGTCCCGTCACATTAATATTACTTCTACTGTGCTGCGTATTTGATCAGTAGCAACTGAGTGTAGTCTTCTTCATCATTGCTGCTTGATGCATCCCTGGATTTCTGTTACTGGTAGCTGAATTTGATACATTATAGGATGTAACAAAAAAGTTCCTATCAACCTTGAAGTGGAAATGTTTATGTATGACTGTATGAGATATTAGAGAACTCATTATAGTCATTGGTTACTCTGTTCTTTTTACCCCCTAATGTTAAATGGTTGTTTCCATTTAGGTTGAAGACATACTTGGAGAGGATGCAACTCTTTTTAAGAACCACTATTATATAAAGCCTCCGGGTAACTGTGACCTTTCTAGAATGAGTGATCCTCACAATGAATTCAGGGACAAGAATGTGCTCATTGAGAGAAAAAACCTCTCTGAAATGGCACCAAAATTTGCCATGCCTGTTGAGAAATACCTTGATATTCTGGGCAAGAGCAGGCAAAAGCTTTTTGAAGTAAGATCTTCTCGACCAAGACCACATTTGGATGATAAGGTGTTCTCTCTTAACACAATGAATAAGATTGTGGAAGAACCCACCTCATACGGTTTTGCATTTTCTCTTATTTTTCAAGAACAAATTAATAGATCAGATGCTTGCTAGGTAATTGTATCGTGGAATGGACTGGCCATCTCATCCTTTGCAAGAGCTTCTAAAATTCTCAAGGGTGAACCTGAGGGGACCAAATTCTACTTTCCTGTCGTTGGCTGTGATGTAAGTTTTACCATCTTTGACTTTATTGTGTTAGGTGGGTAGCTTAGAATATTCGGACTTAACTTAAGTTGTGGTAGAGAAGAAGGTTATGTAGTTGTGGTTGTTATGTTTATTTTTAAGGCCATGTTTCTTGAGTTTATAGCAATGTTTACTGCAAATGGGACGCTTTTAAAGCTATAATACCATAGTGGGTCATTACTCATGTCAGTTCATGGGGATGGGTGAGTGTTAGGTTTAATAATTTGACACTCAAAAGGTGGTGGCAGTCTGATATGTGGCACATGCAATTTTTTACTTTTTTCCCATCAGTTATATTTTACTGATCATTGTGGTTTATTGCATTCCAAAAACATCAGCCGAAGGAGTACATGCAAGTTGCAGAGAAGGCGGCATCTTTCATTAGGAGACAGCTTTACAATGAGCAAACACATCGACTACAGCACAGCTTTAGGAATGGTCCATCTAAAGCACCTGGATTTTTAGATGATTATGCTTTTCTTATTTCGGGATTGTTGGATGTTTATGAATATGGTGGTGAAACCAAGTGGCTAGTTTGGGCAACTGAACTGCAAGACACCCAGGCAAGAAATGATTACCCGCCACTTCCAAGTTTTGTAGCTTTTCACTTTCTTACTTGTCTTGATGCTAGTTTACTGGAGATTTTTCCAGGATGATTTATTTCTTGATAGGGAAGGAGGCGGCTATTTTAATACCCCTGGGGAAGACCCTAATGTTCTCCTTCGAGTGAAGGAAGATCATGATGGGGCAGAGCCCTCTGGAAACTCAGTTTCTGTGATCAATCTTGTAAGGTTGGCATCCATGGTAGCTGGAAACAGGTCTGATCATTACAGGAGGGATGCAGAGCATGTTCTGGTTCGAGTTTCTTAACCAAACCAAAGTTTTTACATTTAATCTGGGAAGTGCGTCTCAACTTCTGCTCATTCTCGTACTCTGCTTTAACAGGCCGTTTTCGAGACAAGATTAAAAGACATGGCTATGGCGGTACCTTTAATGTGTTGTGCTGCAGACATGCTCACTGTTCCTTCCCGGAAGCAAGTTGTTTTGGTTGGACATAAGCATTCTGAAGAGTTTGAAAAAATGCTTGCTGCAGCTCATGCATCATATGATACCAACAAAACAGTGAGTTGTGGAAAGTTTCTATGTCGAGTTCTCACGTTCTTATGTGATTTCCTGCAATAATATTGCCTTTGTGTTGCAACCAAATGACAGGTTATTCACATAGATCCAACTGATTCAGAAGAGATGCAATTTTGGGAAGACAAGAATAGCAACATTGCCCTGATGGCAAAGAATCATTTTGCTGCAGACAAAGTGGTAGCTCTCGTCTGCCAAAACTTTACTTGCAGTGCTCCTTTAAATGACCCTGGATCCCTTGAGGCTCTTCTCTCCCAGAAATCATCCGCTTCTGCATGAGCGCATATTGGAGTAGAATTTGAACGCATACATAGATGTAACTAATATGACTTGCATATCATTTTGGGTAGTCCAGTAGTATGTTCATATGCAGTGAGTATGTACCTTGGAGACTGGCTTATGTACGGTACAGAGCATGTAAAGTAACCAGGGTTGTACATGTTGCCCAAGACTGATGGGAATTGGCCATTGAGGGCCTGTGAAATGAAAGATGAAAGTCTTAAAATCTTTTTGGTATTATATAGGCTGTGTGTTTTAAAGGCATTCGTATAACATTAATATTTGTAGGAAATTTGATTTGTGAAAGGGGCCTCCTTTTGCTTCTGTTCTATGCAACACTACTACTCCAGGATATAGGTGATGGCCGGCAGGCAGTAGTTGGTGGCCCATAGCTAGCACAGTCGTGGCCCACCAATTCATCAGTGAATGTATAAATAGAGTATCCCTACAAATGATGAATGGATAGCTATGGGCATGCACGTATGCATGTTAAACTGGAAAAAGTGTTGCAGTGAACAAAAGATTTTCATCAGATAGTGATGCACACGCAATAATTAATATCTGGTGTGTGTGTGTATATATATATATATGCATCTTTGTTTAATGTTGATCAGAAAGCAAGCCATGTATTGAGAAATTTCTTTCTCTCATGTCGTCTCGTGAGGAAGCACCAACAAATGAAGAAGGTGGTCATGGGTCCTCTGCAGGCGGTGGTGATCATCATCGTCATTCAGAAGAAGAAGAAGATGACAAGTTCTGTTTGTATGTGAAGCGAAAGAAATCCACGACTAAAATTTCATTCCGCAATAGCCCTAGAAATTAATAATTTAATATGATTGAAAGCAAACATCTCTTCATTCAGAGACATATGAAACAAAGAAATTTAACAAATGTTTCAAAATTTATTAATTTATTAATTATTTGTAGAGTTTACCTAATTTTTAAATTAATATTTTAATATGTCTCTCCACACACGATCAATTAATATTTTTAAATTATTTGTAAAAATTGCTGGGATTAATAATCTCCAAATTCGGAGAGGTAATTCAACCGAAACCCTAGTTGAGTTTACCTAATTTTTAAATTAATATTTTAATATTAAAGAATTAATTTTTACAGTGCGTTGGAGATTATTTATCCCAGCAAATCATCTATTTTGGAGATGCTCATGAAAAACTAGAATTGATCGTGTGTCAAATTCGGAGAGGTAATTCAACCGAAACCCTAGTGAAGGAATAGGGGGAAAAAATATATGAAAAGTTGAGCTTCTCCACCCACCAATCAGTCTAACATGGCGCCACTCTGCATTTTCAACAAGAGCCTCCGATCGGCATATCCAATATTTTCTTGTGCATTTTGCAGAAATCTGTTCCCGGTGGAAGGATTTGCAGTACCAGATCCACATTTTCCTCTACAAAATCTAACACTTTGTAGGCCCATCACCTCCAAAAACTCAGCAGAGCAAGACAATCCTACAGTTTCTTACCTCATAAACTCGTGTGGGTTGTCTCCTGAAGCAGCGATTGTAGCATCCCAGAAGGTGAAGCGTCGATCTTTAGAGAAACCAGACTCGGTTTTGGCCCTTTTGAGAAGCTTTGAATTCTCCACCACCCAGATCTCGAAGCTTGTAAAGAGACAACCAGCACTTCTGGTGGCCAATGCCAAGAAAACCCTTCTGCCAAAGCTTGAATTTTTCTGCTCCATAGGGGTATCAAGGCTGGACCTTGCAAGAACTTTGTGCTGTGACCCAGGCCTTTGGTGGGTAAGCTTACAGAACCAGATTATTCCATCTTATAACTTCTTCAAGAGCGTGGTACTCTCTGATGAAAAGGTCATCAGTATTTTGAAGTGCAGGCCTAGGATTTTCAGGGTAAATCCATCCAAGAATGTCATGCCCAATATTGGGCTGCTTAGAGAATTGGGTATGCCCCAGTCATGTATTGCTTTGTTGCTAGCTTCTCATCCTAATATTTTGATGAGAAATCATGACATGTTCAGTGAAATTGTTGATGAGGTGAAAGAAATGGGATTTGACCCCAACAAATATCGTTTTGCGTCTGCCATACACTTGTTATTTATGAAGAAGTCGACATGGAACCAACGTCAAGAGGTGTATAAGAGGTGGGGGTGGTCTGAGAATGATATTCTCTCTGCCTTCAGGCGGAACCCAATGTGTATGGGCAATTCCGATGAGAAAATAATGAAAACAATGGACTTTTTAGTGAACAAGATGGGGTACCCCTCGGCAACCATTATAAAATGCCCCTCAATTCTGGGTCTGAGTTTGGAGAAGAATACAATGAAAACAGTGGATTTCTTAGTGAACAAGATAGGTTGGCCCTCAGCAACCATTACAAAATACCCTCAGGCTCTGTGTCTGAGTTTGGAGAGGAGAATCATCCCAAGGTGTTCTGTTGTTAAAGTTTTGTTGTTGAAAGGATTGGTAAGTGAGAATTTGAGTTTGAGTAGTGTGCTATTTCCCGCAGAGAAACACTTCTTGGAGAAGTTTGTGAGCAGATATGTCGACCAAGTACC
Organism: Purshia tridentata; assembly: GCA_003254885.1. NCBI lineage: Eukaryota > Viridiplantae > Streptophyta > Magnoliopsida > Rosales > Rosaceae > Purshia > Purshia tridentata. The sequence continues at coordinate 44,221 of QANT01009304.1, read as the reverse complement.
TCAATTGTTGAATGTGTATCAAGGAAAAGTGGATATCCATGATCTATGATACTGATAGTTATAGGCTCTTAGCCCCTTGATGCTGCACCAGTCACTTGTAGTCTTCTAGCAGCTAGCTTTTGGCACTCTATTGTAAACCTGGAAATTGATACCCAACAACATGTTATTTGAATTTGGATGGAAGTAAATTTATGTGTTCCCTCTTCTACTCAATTGCCCTCTTCTACTCCATTGCATTATTTGCATAAGCTGTAGTTCGCCTGCTCTCTTGCAGCTTACAACATGCACATATTTCTATTGGTATTGGGGTTCAAGAGACAACGAAAGTTTTGTCCCTTTTTCATGTCACAAGATATCAGTGGTTGTCTGAGTCCATTAGCTCTGAACACCGCAAGTAGCAAGGTTTTACTTCACTACTTGAGTAGTTGAGTGGCCATGATTTCGAATCTCTAGGTAATTTGAGGACTATAACACTGAAAATCAATGTGGGGATGTAGCTCAGATGGTAGAGCGCTCGCTTAGCATGCGAGAGGTACGGGGATCGATACCCCGCATCTCCATTATTTAATTTATTTTTTCATCTTGTTTTTGCAGTTTTTGTGTATGTGTCAATTGTCAAGTGTGTATGTTGGAATTTAAATACAGAAGGTGATTTGATTGTAAAGAATGTTGAGTCAAGAAATCATAATTTATTAAAAAATTCAATTTATGAAATCATCTAATTTATTACCATCACCAAGAAATCAAAAAAGGTGGGGTCAGTCGAAAGGAGTGAGCCTACTACGGTGCACCCTGAGGCGGTTCCCATCAAACCCGGTTTGCTGGCAGACCCTCAATGCTCGGATTCTGATAAACCAACGAGCTTCATTACCATTTTCGAGTCTAGCAAACGCCGTCGTTTTGAAGGCCATATAAATCCCCTCAAAGGGCCCAGGCCGTTCACCTGATTAAGCTACTTTAGCAGCAACCCACCTTTATTAGACTCACGTCACAGAGCCCAGCAATCTTTCTCCATGCACTTCATTATATTAACTCTTGTCCATATTTTTATGATGTTATAAAAATTCAACTCTTGTCACCATTGATTGAAGAGATAAAAGGTGATGTTTGGTGTGTTTATGATTGAATTTCATATGTTAACTCACTAAATTTGAGTTATCTTAAACATTGTATATAATTTATTTTGAACTTTTGTATAAGTTGAAGGAATAAGATGCATTAATTATGAAACATGAAGTTTCGTAATAGACATGGGGATGTAGCTCAGATGGTAGAGCGCTCGCTTAGCATGCGAGAGGTACGGGGATCGATACCCCGCATCTCCATTCTCCATTATATTCTTCTTCTTTTTGATGTCTGAAACGATAACGACATTGTTTTTGTACAATGACGACAAAGGTGGAGACTTGAGAATGACAACAAAATTTTTGCTTACGTTGGAACGGTTGGATTACTGCGCCAATAAAAGCACAGCACAGCAGGAGCAGACTAATCTGCAGAACTTCATCGATTTGCGCTCTCCACATTTCACACACACTCTCTCTCTCTATATATGTATATATACATAGTAACTGTATATGTGTATGTATAGACTATAGAATTCCGATGGTGGGGAGGAGGAAGCCTCTGGTACTCTCTTCGACCAAAACTCTTCTCAATTCTGTACTGAACTCGTCGCCACTGAGTCAAGATGACCGAGTCACCGGCGGCGCTGATGACGTGTCCACTAGTTTGCAGTTGCCGCTGGGAATTCTCAGATTCTCCAAGGACAAAGCAGGCATTTCAGGCCCCAAATTGGCTTCTCTCGATGACTCTGCTTTGGTCGGACTCTCCACTTCTGTCCTCAGAAGGCTCTCCATTACCTCAGGCTCGCTGGTACTTATTCCCTGTGAATTCATATACTCTTTATTTTTTTTTCTTAAATTTCTTTATTTTGTTTGGTTGACGGAAAACACAAAAATTGACACTCGAATCCAGCTAAACTTATCGAATTTCGAGTTTTGAAAGAACTGGAATTTCGTTCAATACTTAACTTTTGGGTTTTGATATTATGTGGAAATTTCTCTAGAGGAAGTAATTGATGGAAGTATTCTTTGTTTTTCTGCTTTGCCTGAATTTTAAATACACTAGGTGCTTGTAAAGAATGTTGAAACAAACCTGCAAAGAATTGCTCAGGCACTTGTTCTGGATCCTCCCGACAGCCACAAATCTGCGTCGAAAGTTGAACTATCCTCGGCCCAATCTTCTCACACAATGCTTATTTTGCCTTCATGTAATTTCCCTGAAAATGACCAATTGTTGTTAAACCGGGAAGTTGCCTATATATCACCTCTTTTAGCATTTAACCTTGACTTGCACACATTGTGTTTGAAATCGGTCGTCCATAGAGGGGAAGAGACTTTGGCATCTTATTTTGGGGATAAAGCGAATGATGATGTGAGTGGGAATGGTGTTGAGGCTTCCGTAGTTGGATTACAGTTGGAACCTCAGCCTCAGTTGCCGAGATATGCTTCACACTTGAGAACCTCTTTTGTGAAGATACCAGAATGTGGTACACTTGACTCTCTTAAAGGAAATTCATCTGTTGAATATGAAGATCGTCAAGAAATGATAGATTTGGCACTACACAACTACTTTGAAGTTGATAGGTATCTAGCAAGAGGTGATCTTTTCAGTATTTGTATAAATTGGAATTGCAAGTCCATGATTTGCATTCCTTGCAACCAAACTTCGCAAAATGGAAGTGATAACATTATCTATTTCAAGGTAATTTCTCAGTGTTTTTCCTGATTGCGTTTATGCTCAACAGATATTATAATGTATCAAGTCCGATCACAATGTAATCTACATTCTCAGGTGGTGGCTATGGAACCTTCAGATGAACCAATTCTCCGAGTTAATCACTCTAAAACTGCTCTTGTGCTTGGAGGGAGTGTCTCTTCTGCTGTTCCCCCAGATTTGTTGGTTGCTGGACAAAAAGGTTTTGCACCTTTTCAGGCGGACACAGTGAAAATATTGGCTTCCATACTCACACCACCTCTCTGCCCCTCAGCACTATCTTCAAAATTCAGAGTTTCTGTTCTATTGTATGGATTGCCAGGTATATTTGGGCGTTTCTGCTGTAGTTTGCATCTGATGGTGGCATTGATTGTTTAAGTTGACAAGGCCTCTAACAAGACCACTAATTGGTAACCATATGTAATATTTCTTAGAACTGTTTCCAGTTTTGAAAAAGGATGGTTACCAAGAACTGGTTTTGTTGGTTAAGACATATTTTTGATGTGCTCATTTGTTTAGTGTTATTGAGTACTGAGTCAGTGGTTGATGCAGGATGTGGGAAGAGAACGGTTGTTAGATACATTGCTCGTCGATTAGGCCTGCATGTGGTTGAATATAGCTGTCATAATCTAATGACCTCATCTGATAAGAAGATGTCTGTTGCACTAGCTCAAACCTTGAATACAGCTCAAAGGTAAAACAGAAGTGTTTAGAGTATGATGCATGCTAGATGTCCCAAAAGTTGTCAATTACTTTGTTGTACTACTACCATATATACTTGGCAAGTCAGTCACAGTTCTATTCATCATTAGTGCGGTCCTTGTTAAATTTCTCTGTTACTATTGTTATTCTTAATTTCTGTTTCACTAATTATCTATACATATTATATTCCAAATTTGAGAAAACATCCATGCTACCCTATCCTAGTTTTGTCCTTAACCATTCTATCATTTGATAAGAGACATGTCTCCGCTATCTCAGTCAATGCATTAATATTGTTATACTTTATTTTCCTTCTTTATGTTGTTGTTCCCACTTCTAGTTTCTTGTGCAATGATCTTCTATCAGATACTCTCCAACAATACTTCTTCTCCGCCATTTTGATGTTTTCCGGAATATGACCTCTCATGATGGTTCACCAAATGATCAAGTTGGAATCACTTCTGAAGTTGCATCACTTATCAGGGAATTCACCGAGCCAACTTCTGATGATGGAGAGATTGATTCTGAACGAAAACAAAATGGTGATATTGTAAGATGCAAATGTTTATATTTCTTGGTTTAGGGATACTTACATATAATGTAGTAATATTAATTTCTCAAACATAATAATTAGGTGTTTAATGAACTTCTATTCCTCTGCCCCTCTTCTTTATTCTTTTGTGTGTGCGTTTTTGTTACATCTCTTCTTTTGTTTTTTATTTTTAATCTCAATAACCCTAGTCATAATGCAGTACGTACGGGATGCTGGGAAGATAGGCAGGCATCAGGTGCTGTTAATTGCAGCTGCTGACAGTTCTGAAGGTCTACCACCTGCTATTAGGCGTTGCTTTAGCCATGAAATAAGTATGGGTCCTTTGACTGAAGAACAAAGAGCTAAGATGGTGTCACAATCTCTGCAAAAAGCTTCTGAACTCCTTTCCAATGTATGTGAGCAATGTGTTGTTCCTCTATATGTCAAAGATATCTATCAATGTCAGTTTTGAATACAAAGCTTATGTGAATTTTGAAGTTCATAAAGCAACAAATTTTATACCCTTATCTTTATAGAAATTGAATTCAATCTTGTGCTGATCGAGATTGCTATAAGATCTCCCATTTAGGGATACTCTACATGGTATTGATTGTAGTTTCTTTTGATCATAACTGGTGACTTTGATGGATCAGATTTTTGCTTTTTGCAGACTGGTTCAGATGATTTTATAAAGGATATAGTTGGGCAGACGTCTGGGTTCATGCCTAGAGATATTTGTGCTTTGGTTGCTGATGCTGGTGCAAACTTGATTCCCAGAGGCAATGTTCCGGTTGACACTGTTAAGTCTGAGGAATCAGATGGTTCTCTCAGATTTAATATGGAATCGGACAGTAAATCATCCGAAGTTGCACCTCAGGGTTTGGGGAAAGAAAGTTTGACAAAAGCATTGGAACGATCAAAGAAAAGGAATGCATCTGCCCTGGGTACTCCGAAGGTAATTGAGACAAAAGACTAATTTTGGCAGAATGGTATAGTAGTCCCTACATACAGGTTGATGTCTGTGTGTTTTCTCTTCTGTGAGGGTAGTAGTCTTATAGAACATTTATGCTTCATTTACAGGGAAATTTTAAATGATTTTTTCTATAGGTACCTAATGTGAAATGGGAAGATGTTGGTGGTCTTGAGGATGTGAAGAAATCAATTCTGGATACTGTTCAGGTAGGTTCTCCTTTTTACTGGCAGATAAAGAGGTAACTGGAGTTATCCTTTTTACCTGTTGTCCATTAGCAAGATTTCAGTAGTTGGAAGTTGGAGGGCTTTTTCAATTGTACTCAATTCTTTTTTGTTGAATTTGTAGTTACCTCTTCTGCACAAGGAATTGTTTTCAGCTGGTTTACGAAAGCGTTCTGGTGTTCTTCTATATGGTCCGCCCGGTACAGGGAAAGTAAGTTACTGCTGTGTGAACTGGTTTGAGGACTCCACAAAGTGCCCTCTCATTTGCCTTAAGTGATTTGTTTGACCACATGTGTTTTTCTTACTTCAAACCTCAGACTCTTCTGGCAAAGGCTGTTGCAACTGAGTGTTCCTTGAACTTTCTCAGCGTAAAAGGACCTGAATTAATCAATATGTACATAGGAGAGTCAGAAAAAAATGTTAGAGACATTTTCCAGAAGGTATATATTCCACACTGATTAGCATCTCTTCATGGGAAGGAGTTTATGGTATTGGTGATATACTTAAATTTCAGAACATCTGTTTCAACACACAATTAAGTGATTGCACATGCTTTTCAGGCCAGATCAGCACGCCCATGTGTTATATTTTTTGATGAACTTGATTCTCTTGCTCCAGCCCGGGGTGCCTCTGGGGATTCCGGGGGTGTTATGGACAGAGTGGTTTCTCAGGTGAAGCCTCCTTTTTTAACATCTTTGGCAGATTATTTCTTTAATTCCATTGATGTTTTCTTAATGTGATGAGTTCCTATTCTGCTAGATGCTTGCAGAGATTGACGGCCTAAATGATTCAACACAGGTTATTGTTCTATCTAATATTCTTGCATTTTTTTAAATACTGTTATACTGATATCTTTTTTTCCTATAGTAACAAAGACACTATACCTCATCTTCCTTCTGATTTATTTTAGGACTTATTTATAATTGGAGCAAGCAACAGACCAGATCTAATTGACCCAGCACTTCTGCGTCCTGGCCGATTTGATAAGCTGCTTTATGTTGGAGTTAACTCTGATGAATCTTACAGAGAGCGGTTAGCTTTTTCACCACTCTCTTTCATGTTTCTCATCACAAAAGTAACCAAATAAATAATGCATACATCATTAATATGATGGATTTTTTTTATGCATTCTTATTTCCATCTCTTCTAGGGTTCTCAAAGCACTTACCCGAAAGTTTAAAATACATCAAGATGTATCACTTTACTCAATAGCAAAGAGATGTCCCCCGAACTTCACTGGTGCAGACATGTATGCCTTGTGTGCAGACGCTTGGTTTCATGCAGCAAAGTGCAAGGTGAGTCAAGTCAGCACTAAAAACTGGATGCTTGGTAAAATTAAAAATATTGTTGCATGTTATCTGATATTTGGGGCAGGAAATGGTAGTTAAAATAGGAAGTGCATTCGTGACTAGACATTAACTGGTTATTAGTGCAAAGTAAATGTTTATTCTATTAAAATTGGAGCACCCAAATCAATTAGCAATAGTTGAGAGATGTACGATTTTATATACTGAGATGCAAGGCTTCAAATGCCTGATGTAAGAGTTTATATTTTCAAGGAATTTTTTTTATTCTGACAATTCATAACATATAAGTTCGTTTCATTATACTTGGCCAAATAAAAGAAGGCTCCTGTATTGACTGATGGATTGTTATGCTGCTTCAAAGATTTGGTGACGGGTTTGGTTTGATGCAGGCTTTGAGTTCAGGTTCAGATTCTTCAGGCATAGATGACCAATCTGACTCTGTTGTTGTTGGATATGATGATTTTCTCAAGGTATGACAGTTGTTTTCTTCTTCAATTTGTTTGAGGGAAATCAGGAGTAGTGATGGGTTTTTGCAAGACAAAGAATTGCTCTAATTCCAGTTTCCCTTGTCTTCCTTAGGCCTTAGGGGAGCTCTCTCCCTCTCTCCCCTTGGCGGAGCTTCGGAAGTATGAGTTGCTGCGAGACCAGTTTGAAGGAGCTTCCAAGTAAATTCTCATCATATTAATATGAGGGGAATTAAAATTTTAATCAATTTGTCTGATATAAATTATAATCTAACTGTATATGAGGCTAAATTCTATGAAACCATACCAGTACGTACTAATAGGAAAAAAAAAATATTAAAGAAAAATAGAGAGAGAGAGAGTATCCCATTGTTTGAACCATTAATTTTAAAAGTGCACCAAATGGGTCACCTTTAGAATTACAGACTTTTCATTGCATCATCCATATTTTTATCTGCTTTGAATTTTAAGACTAAAAGTTATAGGAGGAATGTTTTGACTTATCAAAGATAGACTTTTAAAAAAGTTCACTCAAGATAGACATGGAACTCCCATAATGGGAACTAACACGTGTTTGAATATTGTAAAACAAATGCTTCGTTTTAAAAATTTTTCTTTATTTGAATCGTCTTAATGGTCACGCATGTCCCACCATAACAGTTATAGAGCTTGTGTCATAAAAATTGCCTAAAAATATTGTTGAACTTCTATTTTTATATTAATGAGATGGCAAGATAAATATTTGGGGCAATGTGACGTTTGGGTCGTCAAATTAAAGAGTACAAATTCTTGTCCTAATTTGCAAGGAGTATATTCCTCAAAAACCTTGTCCTACTACTATAACTATACAGAAAGGGCATGCTTTTCATAGCTAGCTAGTAGGACCCAATTTTATTGCCCAAGATTAATCGTGGCTATTAATGATCTTAGTTATTACTTACTTGGTGCCTGCTAACCATGAATTTAGATATTTATGGGTTCAAGGCTCTGCAAGCTCTTTATTCCCATAAATTTTTATGTTCCTTAACTACTTGCTATTTATTTAGCAAACCCCATTTAACTACTTACTATGACAAAAATATCTGCAAAATCTTATGCCTTTATTACTCATTTCCTTTGGATTTCTCTTTTAATGAATTTCATCTTGGCTGCTATTTATTTCTCATTGGATCATAGAATCTTTGGCATTTACAATATTTTCCATTTTAGACAAATAAAAAGATCGAACATTTCAAGCTTCAATGATCAAATAATGGCACGTGTTATGGAGGTGACCTACAAAATTAAAATAAATTATATTTTAATTAATTGATTAATTAAATTAGCCTTCTAGTTTAAAAAAGTGCATATAAAGGTGAAAAATAAAAGAAGACACCTATTGGCAAGGTTGCGGTGGTCATTCATTATTTTTGCTCCGATCTTGGTCTAAATGAATTAAGAAAAGGCTGTAAATAATAAGATAAAATATTTTATCTATTGGGGGTTGGAGCAAGTATGTTAAAGTTTATTTGATAAATAAACTATTGTAAGCCCAATAAACTAGCGTTATTGTTTTATTTTATATAAGGATATATACTTTATTGTTAAAAGTGAGAGAGAATGAGATTTTAAATTCAAGTTTGGAGAAAAATAAACTTAAGGGTTTGTGAGGGTCCCGGATGGTTGAAATGTGTTATATATTACATGGGTTTAGTCCCCAACTCACTCCATTAGGTGGACAACAAATAGAAACTTTAAAATATATATAATAGTGCTTCAAACAAAATAAAATAATACCTGAAGAAAAATCGTGTGATTCATTCATGCATACTTCCTCTTCACGAGATATGTTAGACTAATCACAATTTAATACGTATAACTTTGGAACCATTTTTATATATGACTTGTTCGTTGGGCAAAATTGAACTAGATTATTACATATTAAATTAGACTTTACTAAATATAGATTAATTAAATAATGCTGTATTGTGTTTTTTATAGAATAAATTGGATTAAACCATATTGGGTGTTCGATCCTCAAGAACTTGAACCCTCATACCTTCAAATCATAGCTAGATCTCAAGATTTGGGATCAAGGTTGATATCGAGTTCAAGAATTAGGATTTGAAGTTAAAAAAAGTAATAAAAAAAAGGTTAACACATGTTAAATTGTAATTAAAATCATTATTTTTATAGATGTTGTGCCAAACGTTACTCTTTTCATTACCAAATTCCCACAATCATTAAATGTAATTTGGTCTATACAAATGAAGTAAATCCAACCGTTAGTTATACAAATTCGAAAGAAAGCATCCAATGAAGTTAAGTTAGTTAACTAATTGTGCAGTACTGCAGTTGTTGTCTGTACATGAGTTGCACTGAATTATTGTTTTGGACGAGAAGGTAAGTAAAAATAAAACATCAAAACTGTACACAAAAGGGGAGGGACATTTTTGTCCCAAAATTGTATCAGCACGTTGGTCAACCAGTCAGGTTTGTTCTCTTCACCAAACACACTACTTAGCTTTCTTCTCTTTGCTTATTACTTCTTTTTCTTTTTGTGGTGAAACCAAACCAGTGCGGTAAATATCTTTCTCAATTTTTTGGTATTAAATTATATAAATTTGGTTGTTTTGTTTTTTGTTTTTACTTTTTTCCAGTGTATACCTGTGCATTTCTTGCCTTCTAATTAAAATATATATATATATGCAGCAGTGAAATACATGTCTGATGGGTATAAAAGAACATGCTGGATTCGCCAATTGACAAGTGGCCCATTAGAGAGTTTTCGCCCCCACGCGCTTTTCAGACGTCTTCAGACACACTTCCACTCGTGCGTGCAAATAACAAAGTTGCCGCATAAGGAAAACATTATTAGTAGGACGGCAAAGCAAAAACCCAATTTAACCAACCTCTTGATTACAATTATTTAATGATTGTTACTACAATATAATTTAATTGATTGATAATTAAATACAACTGATGATCAATAGTACCATTGATTAATCAATTAAATTTGAAAAGATATTAGATTAATTAAGAACTTATTAACCAATCGATTCAATTTAGGTATAAAATTTGTTAGGTTCAATTAATTGAATCAAAGCAACATGCCACTTGATATAAACGTAAATTAGTTGGCCATATCATCACTCGGTGAGGGTTGCTATGTATTATGAAGCCATTATTTATATTAATTATTTTATTATTTACGAGTTTGAAATCAAGTACAATGATTTATTACAATATCTATATTTACTATTATATATTATTAGTCATAATTAACATCTAGGATGTAAATAGGTATATTATTAACATAATTATTACATTATCATGATCCACTACAATCAAATCTTTGATTATGGATCAATCTTCTTTTTTAGTTCAATGTACAATTTTATAAAATTGATAAATATGTCTTATCGTAATATAGTTTTAATAGGATACTTTCTTAACACATTGTCTTTTTTAATTAATTGTAAGAATTCATTAACATATTAGTTACATTTACGTTAAAATGATTATAAAAAGACATTTAAAGATCAACATACAATTTCCTAAATAATAAATTAAAAACAATATTAGCTAATACTTTCACCAACCCTAGGGCTACCTCTGGGTGAAAAACTCTCGTCATACCCTAGGGGTATCCTATAATTTATAATAATAATAACAGTATAATATTTTTGATTGGTTGAATTATTTAATTGTAAGGGTGTCTTTTTACTGCCTAATATTATGCTATAAAACCCCCTTTCAAGCTTGTTTCTTGAAGGGCCAAAAGGGCAAAGGCGTGTTGCCACGCGCATCAGATTGCGTCTGCCACAATCAACTTGAACTCTTTCAAGAAAAGCCATTTGATAAAAAACAAAAATAGAGGGGCTAAAACGGAAATCCAACAAAATAAGTTACCATAAATGTAAACGGTGAATCTACTTCTTTCTCCTCGTCTTCTCTGGTTAGATCCCTATTCCTAATCCTATGTGGACACCTAATAAATCAAAACACTTAAAAAAAATTGCTTCAAGAAAAAGAAAATAGAAAGAAAACCGGCTGCTGTATACATCAAAAACCAGAGAGAGAGAGACATAGAGAGAAGGAAAGAAGAGAGAACAAGAGGGGCTCTGCTAATTCATTTTTTTCGACTACACAATTTGCACGCAGAAAGTGTCTCCCGAAAATTAAAACCCACGTAGAAAATTGTTTTTGTTTGGTCAAAATCGCGGTTTTAGAAACCATTTAGTTTGATTTGATAATATTATTTATTATTATTTTTTGGTGAATAATTGAACGGTTGTGAATTTTGGGTTGGGATATTGATTTGGAGGAGGTTGTGTGATCGGGGCCTGAATTTGTTTGAATACGGGAATCCTGTTACATGGGTTGGAGAGAGCTTCGCGTTTTTTATTTGCGATTTTGAGGGATTGAGAAAAATTGGGGTTGTTTGGATGATTTCTGTGGGGACTAGGGATGCGAGGCTAGGGTTAGGGTTCGGTGGTGGGTTAGAGATGGAGGATACTGAGCTTGAAGAAGGGGAGGCTTGTTCTTCCCAAATCAATGAATACGATTCCAACATCGACCCCGATATTGCCCTCTCTTACATCGTAAGCATATAGATATTTAGCCATATACATTTATATATATAATTGTATATGTGTATGTGCATACAAGTTTGATCCTCACATGAATATTGGTTTTGAATCGATTGAATTTTTCGGGTTGACTTGTGTTGGTGTCTTAGATCCAAGCTATGGTCTTTGATTGGATTCCGAAATGTTTGGAGAAATTTTTTGCTTGAATTTAAGAAAACAAAAATGGAAGAAGTTTAAGACTTCTTAATTTTCATTTATTTATTTATTTTTATAATTAAGACTTCAGAAACGGTTTCTGCCGAGTAGAACTGTAGTACGGGACTTTGTTTCTAAGCTCATGCTTGTTGTAATATAATTGCAGCGTTAGCATATCAGATTTATACACTTTGTAATGAGATGAAGTATCATTCTTTGACATATCTTGGTAGGGTATGAAAATGCTGTTTTGAGTGCTTGGTTTATGCAAATAATTGATTTTGCAAAGAACTTGTTATGGTAAAATTTTATCGCGGCCTATAACTTGCCTTGAGTACTATTAAGTTTTGGAGTCTTTGTATCCATATTTGCCTCCTTCTAGTTATGAGTTATGTGGCATTGTAAACTCTGAAAGTTATCAAACTGGTTTGTGGGACTTATCTATGATAACTGCAAGTGCAATGCATGACCTTTTGGAATTTGAAAACTGGTTTTGAAATTCTGAGAATTGTTTTAAGTGTTTTTGTAGGGTTGTGAAGTGCAATTGCTCTAGGTTATTAATAGTTGGTAACTCTACAAATTAGGATTAAAAGTCTTGAAGATTCTTAAATCTCTTCAAAAGTGTTATTGAAGTACTAAAGTCTTGTTTCTAGCTCTTGTTGTCACTTTGTTTCTTTTCATATGAGTTTTGTACTCTAATGAGTTGTACTCCTCTGTCTGGCATTAGGATGATAGAATTCATGATGTGTTGGGGCATTTTCAGAAGGATTTTGAAGGTGGGGTTTCTGCAGAGAATTTGGGTGAGTCAAGAAAACAGAAATACAGGTTCTCTTATGCTTAAGAGATGCATTAATTTGGAGTTTCTTCTCTGTAACTAATGAGTTTGGCATCAATACATTGCAACAGGGGCAAAGTTTGGTGGGTATGGCTCATTTTTACCTACCTATCAGCGGTCTCCAGTGTGGTCTCATCCAAGGACCCCAACCAAAGTTCAGAACTACAGCTTACTCAAATCTCCTAACAATTTGAAACTTGAGGTATCAACTTTATCAGGATATCATTCTTATTAATTATTTGGGCATCTTTGATTATCATGCCACCCAGGATGGCCATCGTAACAATGTAGTTTGTTATTCTGCACCTCAGTCAGTGGGACTTGGACCTGCTTCTACTGGTTCCACTTCACTCGTTGCACCAAAGGCACCATCAGCAAACAATCTACTCAAACAAGAAGTAAGTATGCCTTTCAATCAAGCTGACCAGTACGCTCCTCGTCATGAATCTGCAAACAAGAAACCTACTAATTTATCAGACCAGAAACCGCTGAAGGTCCGAATTAAAGTGGGTTCAGATAACTTGTCGACACGAAAAAATGCTATCTTAAGTGGGCTTGGCCTTGATGGCACACCGTCTTCCTCGCTAGATGACAGCCCTTCAGATAGTGAAGGAATATCACATGAGCCTCAAGATGCCCCATTTGAATCTCCCACCAGTATTCTTCAGGTAATTGATATCCCTGCAATATTTAGATGTTTTCCTTAGTTGGACATAATGTGCTTAAACTGAAACATTTCTTTTGGTGTTGTTCTGGAGCAGATCATGACATCCTTTCCGGTGTACGAGGGTATGCTGTTGTCACCTCTTCCTGATGATTTAATTCACTTAATTGAAAAGGAAAAGCTCCTAAAAGAGGATAGATCTGTGCCTCTTCCAAGGGATGGCTTGGAAAAATCTGGCTTCCTAGTGAATGGAACCCATACCATGGAGGGTGGTGGAAAAGTGGCAGGGGCAAGGAAAATGAAATCTGTCGAAAGAAGTGATTTTTCAGCAGAATCAAAGAATGGAAACAATAAGGATGGAATTGGGGTTCTGTCAAAGAAGGAACAAGATTTTGACAGTTTTTCTTGTGAGGAGCTTGTTTCTAAAACCTTGAAGCTCCCACTTCTGTCCAATTCATTTTCTACTGTCAATGACATGAAAAAGAGCCAAGAGATAGATAAGAACGTATCAAGGGATAAAGTGTTACCTTGGCAAGCAGAAAATGAACCAATGGAGCCAACTTCAAACCAAGAGGATGGCTGGGTTGAAAGGCGAAAAGCCAGTTGGGCTGGAAAGGTGCAGGAAGATCGTAGAGTAAGTTCTAGCAATGAAGTATTGGTTCATCCAAAGAAAGAGGGCCATCGCAGAGGAGAGAAAACTTATGAATCAGTAAAAGCTGACTCAAATGTTTCTAAAGAGAGGAAAGCTTTAAATACCGAAGTCGCGAATCATTCAAAGCAAAAGGTAAATCACAAGTCTACGTCCCATGAAGTAGATGACATGAGATTACTTTCTGGACAGGAGCATCCATTAACTGGGGAAAAAAAGAAATCAAAGGAAAGTCAGAGGACCTTGGTTGCAGAGTTGCCAAAAGAAAGCTCAAGAGTTGGTTCCTCTTCAGTTCCCAAAAGCAGGGATACATATAGAGATTTCTTTGGGGAATTAGAAGAAGAGAGCCAAATGGATGCATTGGAATTGCCTTCTGAAGATAAGCTTAAGGACTCTGATGCTGTTGCAAAAAGAACTTCTGCAGTTAACAGTTCATCTAGGGAGAGACCAACTGGCAAGAAAATTGATAAACCATCAACTTCAGACTCACATCCTATAACTGCTTCAAATATAGACCCACGCTCCGGAAATGGACCTATTTCTGATGCAGCTCCTGCAACAGGGGCTCCTGCAGATAGCGATAGCTGGGTGAACTGTGACAAGTGTCTGAAGTGGCGGCTTCTTCCACTTGGTACAAACCCGGACAACCTACCTGAAAAGTGGCTGTGTACAATGCTTGATTGGCTGTAAGTTCCTTCCTAGTAGGCATTTGCTATTCTATAACTATCATTACATTACATTACATGGTATATCAAACTCTCTCTTCCTCCTCTCTCTCTCTCTCTCTCTCTATCTCTCTCTCTCTCTCTCTCTCTCTCAAGCTTGATCTCCTGATTCAATGTAGGCCTGGGATGAATCGGTGTACTGTAAGTGAGGAGGAAACAACAGAAAAAACAAAAGCTCTAAGTGCACAGTACCTAGCTCCTGTGCCTGAGAATCAAAGTACTGCACAATACCAAGCTTTCATGCCTGAGAGTAAAAGTACTCTTATCGGCGTTACTGGTGGGTTTACGGAAGGTGTAGCATTGGCTAAGGTTCGGAACACTGAGCAGAACCCCCAAAATTTTGGTTTGCATGGCATGCCTAGTGGTGGAAAGAAAAAAAATGGATTAAAAGAATTCTCAAATGGAACTAATAAAGATGGTTCCATTCAGTTGTCAAACTCTATGAAGAAAAACATACAGGCATCAGCAAAGAGTAAAAGCTTGAATGATGTGAACCAGTCTCCACTGCTCAGTGAACCTGATTTTCAGCAGCTAAGCAAATCCAGTGACATGGCATTGGAGAAACGGAAACATAAGTACAAAGAGAAGCATAAAGTTTTGGAGCCCTCTTCTGTTGGAGGTATTGTACATGAAGCATTTTTGTGCTTTTAAAACTTCCTTAATCATGTTAATTGTTATGTACTTATTGATAAAACATGTGAAAACAGGTGATATCAAGAATATAAAGATCAAGAGCAGAAGAGACTCTGATCCAAATTCCTCTAGAGCTTCCAAGAAAATCAAGACTGAGGGTAAGCGTATTACTGATGAAGAATGGGCATCAGACTACAGCGGGGCAGTTGGCGAGGTGGGTCCCAGCTCAAGTAGTGGTTTTCTGACTACTGCAGCAGGGAAGGATCTAACTAAGGACAGGCTACAGGCTCCTTCTATTACAAAAGCAAAAGATGAAGTTTGCTTAGATAATGGATCCTTAGATATGGGGAACTGTGATACTGGAGATAGACCAAAAAAAAGAAAAATGAAGGAATTTCAGGATACTCAAATTTGCATGGGTTCCCTTCCAACTACAGGGCGTCATGTCCAGGATCGTTCAGTTGTGGTGAAGGAGGAGTTTAGTGAGAATGACTATAGGAAGGGAAAGAAGGCAAGGGTATCTAAATCAGAGGGAAAAGAGTCCAGTGCAAGTAAAGGCAGTGGTAGATCAGACAAAAAAAGCAGCCATACAAAGAACCAACAACTTGGGAAAGATATAAGTAACGGTTTAACTCACCGGAGTAGGAATGATAGGGATTCTTTGAAAAAAGATTTGGGATCTGCAAAGGCTTCTGTGGCCGCCACTTCAAGCTCTTCCAAAGTTTCTGGTTCCCAAAAAACCAGATCCAGCTTTCAGGAAGTTAAAGGTTCACCAGTAGAATCTGTTTCGTCATCACCTATGAGAATCTCAAATGCTGATAAGCTTACATCAGGACGTAGGGACCTAATGGTAAAGGATGAGGCACAAGATGCTGGTCATTTTGCCACAGGAAGCCCTAGAAGGTGCTCAGATGGTGAAGATGATGGTGGCAGTGACCGATCTGGGACTGCAAGGAGGGACAAACCTTCCACTGTGGCTTATCATGGGTTCATTGAGTCTTCCGTGCTTGATTTTCAGGACAGAGATTTTAGTCACATATCTGGCAGTAAAGCTAGAGGACAGGTTGTGCCATCTCCTGATATCACAAATCGTCTTTCTATGAACAGTGCTTTGGATAATTCAGGCCAAGATACTCGGTGTCCTAGTAAACCACTGGTCTCAAATCAATTTGGTGATGAAGACAGAGAGAATGGCAGCCATTATCATGCTAATGGGTCTCACCCGAGAAAGTCAGGAAAGGGTTACTCTTCATGGTCCAAGGACAAGAATGGCAGCTTTGAATCTGATTTGGACATGAGTAAGGCCAAGAATTCTAATGTCCTCAATGAATTGCAAGATCATTCACCCTCCCATGAAATAAAACATAGGGATGGCAAAAACAAGTTGCAGGATAAGTTCGGGGCCAAATCTGGTGAAATTGAGAACAAATATGTAAGTAAGAAAGATTTTACTGGAAAATCTTCGAATGAGAATAGTAAAAGGGAGGGTCAGTCAAATTTCGGGGGGTATGATGGCTTGGATGTTAGAGTAGATGCTATTTGCAAAAAGGATGCAATTGCTACTCCAAAGCAGATTCTGCTGCAAGACTGTGATAGTGAAAGGTCTTCAAGGAGGATTCCTACTGAAAAAACTGACCGAGTGGATACAGGCTCAATAAGGGGGAAGTCAGTACCCTTGCCAACCTCAGGGGGAGCTCAAAATGAGATGATGACTCGTCCCCGACCAGTTGCTGGGTCTCACAAAGGCAACAGAGCAGATAATTCACAAGTTGATGCCTCCGAAGGCAATGATGCTCTAAAGGTCATGCAGACCAGAAAGGCTGATAATCATAATGGAACTCAGCATATTGGTTCAAGACATCTCACACAGAATGGGCACAGGGCAAGGGATCCTGATGCCCCTAGTCCAGTTAGAAGGGATTCCGGCAGCCAGGCTTTTACTAATGCTGTGAAAGAAGCTAAAGATCTAAAACACCTTGCTGATCGAGTGAAGGTTTTAACCTATCATATTTTCATGACTAGATGTTGCTGCTCTCCTTCCTGCCATAATTGTGTGTAATAATAATCTTTTGCAGAACTCCGGGTCAGTTCCTGAGAGTACGGGGCTTTATTTCCAGGCGGCCCTCAAATTTCTTCATGCAGCATCTCTGTTGGAATATTCTAACAGCGAGAATGCCAAGCATAATGAGATGACTCAGTCCATGCAAATGTATAGTAGCACTGCAAAACTATGCGAGTAAGTCAAAATATGAGCTATATTAACACTCCTGGTCTTCTGGCACATTCACTGATTTGTGTTCCTAGTGCCTGCCATTTTCTTTTATACTGTTTAGCATTCCTAAATGTGATAGAGCCTTCTGTTGTCATGTTGCACTAAGTGATATCTGTTGACTTGTACACCTTGCATGTGAGTCTTCATCTACCATTTGTGGATCCCTGCAATTGTGGGATTGGGACCCAAATTAATCGTTGAGGGACTCGTTATGAAACTTCAAGTAGTAATTTCAGCTTGTATCTTGTAGTCTTTACTTTTGGGCTAGGATTAGTGCTTAAGACTTCATACTTTTTGAAGCCAGTATATGCTTTTAGACTAGGCCATTAATCTTTATGCTTCATGATCGACTGTGTCTATCTTCTATCATTCTAAAAGTTGTTGGCAATGACATTCATCATAGCAACATGGATAGGAGACATTCATATTGTTTGTTTAATTGCATTCTTTGCAAATATTTATACTGTTAGGGATTCTGGAGTTCCATGTTCCCTTTTTCTGTTTTTCTGCTTTTTTTAATAAAAAATTTAAAATATCTGTAGGTTTTGTGCTCATGAATACGAGAAATCCAAAGACATGGCCTCTGCTGCTTTGGCCTACAAATGCATGGAGGTGGCTTATATGAGGGTGATATACTCCTCGCATGCCAATGCAAGTAGAGATCGTCTTGAGTTGCAAACAGCTTTACAAATGGTTCCTCCTGGTAATTATTGTATTTTGGTTCAGAAGGAGATGCCAGACTGTTAATAACCGACTTTCTATTTGCAGCTTATTTGATGTCATTCTCGTTTCTTTTCTGTCAGGTGAATCTCCTTCTTCCTCTGCCTCTGATGTTGATAACTTAAACAATCCCTCAACAGTAGACAAAGTAGCCTTACCCAAGGGTGTTAGCTCTCCCCAAGTTGCTGGAAACCATGTTATTGCTGCCCGAAACCGTCCCAATTTTCTGAGGATGCTCAATTTTGTAAGCATATATAAATCTTGTATTGAAACTTTAATTTGTGTTCCTTATGCTATTGTAGAAATTTTATTTTAAAAAAAAAATATTACTTAGATTTGTAGTAGACTAGTATGTATAACTTGCAAAAAAGGCCATGACACATCCTTAAAAATGGGTCTTTTCCTTTCACATTTCTATCATAAGAGGTGTGGTTATTGGTTGCATGCCTACTCTCTCTCTCTCTCTCTCTCACATAATCAAATGTGATAATTGCAGACACAGGATGTATATTTTGCAATGGAAGCATCAAGAAAATCGCGAAGTGCTTTTGCAGCTGTGAATACAAACAAGGGAGAAGCTAAGTATTCAGAAAGTATCTCTTCCATTAAAAGGGCTCTTGACTTTAACTTCCAAGATGTAGCGGGATTACTACGTTTGGTACGGCTCGCAATGGAAATGATTAGCCGTTAAAGAGTCCAAGTGGTTGTGGGGATGATTTCAACCCTAGGAAGGTCTGTTGGTGAATCCTTGGTCTCATGCCTAGGAGGAAGGAGAAAGAGGTGACTTGGATATTTCTGCTGAACTGCTTGGAACTTCTGTTGTGGGACTTCTTGTCACCAAAGCTGTTGTTTCTGTTCATGTTATGGATGAACTCCTATTCATTTTATTTATTTTGAGGAATCTCGGCCACCATTGATTAAGGCTCTGCTGAAAAGATTCTGAGCAGCTTCTAAAAGGTGGATATGGTTCATCGAATATGAAGGAAGATATAATAGTTGTATATAAGGACAAAACACCGATTCTAAATCAGTAGGGGGTTGGTTTTAAGTTCCAAAACCTGAACTTGCAACAGCTTCTATTTACTTCAGACAGTCAACTTATCTTGATAATCTGTTATCTGCATTTATGGAGACAAGCTGCCAGCATGCGCCCAAACTGTCTGATCTTACTTTTACAGAATGAGACCACGCAGACACTATGTAAAGAGTGAAAACGATGGAAGTCATAGGTATGTTGTCTTTCTAATAGATTCTACCTATTCCCCCTCAAATCTTTTCTCCTCTTCTTTGTTTTGTTTTCAGTTACCGTAAAGATCTTTTTTCATTCTTTGCATTTTGTTTCTTTCTGAAGTTGATTTTGTTACGTACTACACGTGCAGGTTCTCTTCTTCACCTTTATTGTAGTTATTCTCTTTGCGTTAATAGAGACAAAATCAGAAAAAAGAAGAAGTATATATCAGAAAATTATTATCAGCATTATGCATGTAGCTCCCAGTACTGCGGTTGCCTAACTTGACTTCCTTAAAAGGTTTGTGTAGCTGTAATTATTGTGAAAATTTGCTTCTTCATTGTTCTAATGTGCGAATTCATCTCTTTCTTTTCTTTTTACTTCTAACTCTTTTCCTTTTTTTTCTTTCTCCTGCTAGTGACAAATATGTATATATACAAATTATTGAATGAGTTCAAGGATCTGCCTGAGCTTCTGTGTAAAGAGAAGGGGGATGGGTTCGATATTGTTAGGATCTAAAAGGTAAAGTTTTACTGATTTTCCAACATTAATTTGTTTGCTGACTTTTTATTAAATTGGTGAAAATGTTGGCCTTCAGTTTATATTATAGTGAAATGGAACTTTAGCTACATATACTTGTGTATAAAGAAACTACAGCTGGATATACATGTATAAATGGATTTCATGTATAACCTTGCTCCCACTGTTTTAAGCCTATAGTTGAAGTAGAAGCTAAAGTCTGGCTTTCTGTCTGTCTACTTTCTTGGCCAACTCTTTTGCCTTCACTTATGGAGTTTGTAAGAATGAAATAGGATGTGGATTGAGGTTTACTGACTTGATTTTAAGGAACAGCATATGTGACACTTGCTGGTGCATGTACAAGTACAACTCCTGCCCTCTTTCCCGCCAGACCATGGTTTCATTTGTTCATTGTTTAATTTATTAAGGTGACTTTATATGCTAGTAAAGGGATTGAGATTAGTGCATCAAATTTCAGGAGTTCGATAGCTAAGTTGCTAATCGAACAGGTCCGTGCTTGCAGGTTGAGCAACTGGGGTAGTCGCAGCTGCTGGAGCTCTAGCTTGTAGTGGACAACATAATTTGATGTGATATTTTTGTTCGG
This sequence comes from Purshia tridentata, assembly GCA_003254885.1. Taxonomy (NCBI): domain Eukaryota; kingdom Viridiplantae; phylum Streptophyta; class Magnoliopsida; order Rosales; family Rosaceae; genus Purshia; species Purshia tridentata. Next base: position 23,629 of record QANT01009304.1, on the reverse strand, counting down.
ATTTTTCCCTGATGTGGGTTGTGTAGTTTCCAATTTTCCAAATTCTCAACAGCTAGCTGGCCACTGAACGATTGTTTATCCATAGCAATATCATTTATTTAGGTTTATAAAATAAAGTTTGGGAAATCATTTAAATTGTTGATTGCACATACCAATAAAGTTGAATTTTTTGAATTGCTTGGTTTTGGAGTGACTGCATACCCAAAGCCAGAAATCTATCAATGGCCTTGTGTTCAAGCTTTCAAATTCATATTTTTCTTTTTCAAATGGAAGTTATAGTAAGAATATGGTAAGGTACATAAAAGAATAAATGTCACACAAAAAAGAAGAAAAATGTAGATGAGATTATTGGCTGTTTTTGTACTTATGGTGGAAGGTATAGTAAGAATTTGTTGTATGTAGATGGAATTGACGAGATTAAAAGGGAAGTAGTGAAAGGGTACGAATGATATTTTTTATACAAGTAACTAGGGTGGGGATACTATTTTTTCATGATATTTTATAAAACAATCGAGGACGAATTGATATTTTCTGTAAAGTAATAGGGATACGAGAGATATTTTCAAGAAGCAACAGGGATGTAACTGATATATCTTAGTAACAAGGGTATCAATGATATTTTTCGTACAATAATAAGGGTATCAATGATATTTTCGCATACTAATAAGGGTTTGAATGATATTTGCATTAAGTATTAAGTAAATGATATCTATTTACACACAAATTTTTGTTAGGTCGGATGGTTCTTATCTTCTCACGAACCACAAAACTAGTACAGCAGCACAGCTCTTAGAAAATATATGACATGACAGAAAAACAAAAAAACAAAGGCCCTCAGAAAATCAATATTCCCATTAATATTTATAGGAAATTATGGATAAGGGTTAATTGCACAAAACTAGCTTTAATAGAATTGCACAAAAATTATCCACTCCTTTCAAAATCCTAGAATTTCTAAAGCGCTGCACATAATTTACAGCAAATCTCAAATCCAAAGCTATATCATGATGTTCCTATTCTTCCACCAGCATATATCCCAATTTATAAGGAGACTTCCAACACTTGAATCATGCAAGATACTTGAACGTGTTAGGGTTTTCCTTGTCCCTCTCCAGGTAGTCACGGGTTATGAGATCTTCAATCCGCTTCTTAATTGCTTTGATGTCAGGCTACATAATTTAGCCATAAATAACATGTTACAACAGAATTATCAGGAGCAAAGTAACACCAAAACTATCCATACAGATATAAGAGACTTTCATTTCAATCCTCTAACAAGAACTGTTGTACTTCAATGGTAAAAATCTTTTGCATAAAGTCCATTACTAGAAAATTACTTAACTTCTTACGTGAATATTTATATTGTAAACAGGAATGTAAGATTGAAAACTGTAAACAATGACAATTCTCCTGAATTGAACCCGAATATATCCCTCTACAAGTAGCACTACGTGATGAGAGCAAAGAGAATGTAATACCTTGAACATACGTCCCAACTGCTCAACACACTCCATGACTAATTGTTGGTGACCCAAAACTTTCCGACTCTTCATAATCCGAACAATTGCAGCATCAATAGCATATCTCCTGTCTTTGTCAACATCTTCAATTACCTTCTTCCTTTCATCCACCGGTGGGAGAGGAATCTAAGGATATGAAAAATGCCAAAGTTTTCATTCTTGAACTATTAATACAAATATTCGCTGAAAAAAGAAAAGAAACTCCTAATACAAATTAAGCAAAAATGGTAATAGAGATCTCAGACCTTAATTCTTCTCATTCTGTCAGTGAACTTAGAGTTGAACTCAAAGTAGTCAGTTGGTGAGATAGTCTTTGTATTTGGCTCCTTAATGAGGATCTTGTACTTGGCACAGGACAGCGAATGGAGCAATCTAACCAAGTCATCGTGGGTAAGGTTTAACTGAGTCAATATTTCTGAGTAGCTCAATCTATCTGCAGTATTGAAAAGCAGCAAGAGAGCAGCCTGTAGAATGAACGCAACAGAATTTAAAGCCTCCATATTAAAAAACATCTTGGAAAAATGATAAGGTGCCAACACCCAAAGATAATGAAGCAGAAGATTGTCACAAGTTACCTGATAGGTTGACACAACCAATTCTATGGGCTTTGGTTCAAACTTGCCAGTAACGTTGCAAGTTCCCAATGAGTAAATCCATGTAAGTTTTCTATGTTTCGTCTTTGTTTCATAGAATGCCTTAAAAACTTCAACACACTTCACCTAAAATGAACATAAACAATAAATACTTTAGCCAACAAGTACATTCTTTAAGCATAACCTGCATTAGCAATGAAAATTTGACATTTAAAAAACTACATAAAAAAGTTACCATCTCTTCTGGAAGGTTAAGCTCAAATGATTTGTAACTTGGCCAGTATCCAGTTGTAAGAACAGTGACTGTCAAATCAATCCCAGGATTAACATTTGAGTTGCAGCGAAGATATTCCTCAAAGCTGGTCTGATTTTCCCGAGCCAATGTCAAATCTGTGACCTGGAAGAAAAATACAATGCCAAATGTAATATCTATAACTCCAGAAAAACACACAGAAACACATACACCCAGGGAAAAACAGGTCAACTCACCATTCCCTCCATTTTTGAGGTGAACTGTCCACCACATTGCTGCTTCAGCTTAGTTAGAATACTTTTTTCATGGTCCTCATTGGCACTCCGATCAAAAAGTAGCCTACGGGCAAGTTTTTTCCTGTGAATTGCAAATATATATTGGTTACTTAATCGCATCCAAAGATTTAGTAATAGCCTCAGGAAAATACCAACCGGTAAGTGTCTGAACATTAGCCCTCAACCCCCCCAACACCCCCCCAACACCCCCCCTCTCTCTCTCTCTCTCTCTCTCTCTCTCTATATATATATATATATATATATATATATATTCTGAACATATAAACGAGTGTCTGACAACAGTTATAACTTGTGACACATGAAAGTATAAAACCAAATACGCTCCAAACTGAAAAACAATGCTTTACCTGTAGAATTCTGCAAAAAGGTCTTTGTCACTGATATACGCAAGCAGCTTAACAACCTGAAAAATTTCAATAACAATCTCAAAATTAATCAACAAAACTAACTGAACAAGAATACAAACATAACGCCATCAATAAATTAAAATTCAACATAAGAAAAAAACTCAATAAAATACCTTCTCAAGTGTTTCTTCTATGGCCTCGTCACTCAACTTCTCACTCCCACCCTTCTTGAGGATATTATCACAGAATCCAGCAAGTAATTCAGCACTTGAACTCCCAGAAACAGCTTTATTGCAAAATACCTCAAAAGCCTCTTTCAGAGCCTATTATCCAACCAAAAATAGAAAGCGTCTTTTAGACAAAGTGATAAGATAATATGTCAATGACCAGTATCCTACAACACTAACCTTGTGAAAAAGCGAGTGGTTTATAAAGCAATCGTTGACATACGCCATATACTTATCATGCAGCTCGATTATTTTTCTGACAAGGACCTGAAGAACACAAAGCTAAGTCAATCATGGACCTCCAATCACTTCTAAAATTCACAAATATACAAATTAAATAATTAACCTGTTCCTGTGCACCTCCTCCACTTGAAGCCTGCAGAATTGAAAAGAATCCTATCACAATTTAGTCCAGAGACGATTTTATGTGTCCATTGATGAACACATAAAATCTGGACAAATTAAACACCAACATGCATACAGAGAAAGGTATGCATGTAGCATGAATTTACATAGATTAAATAACACAGAAAAATACTGAACCTGGTTACTCGTAGCATCTTCAGCCTGTTGGACCAAGGCTGTACCTTCAGAAGTAACATGCTGCAAACCCACAGAACTCTTAGTACCATTGTAATAAAAAAACATCTAATCTAGGTCCGAAGTAGAACATGAGCAGAAAACCAACTAACCTGTTTGAATACATAAGCAACAGGTTCCAAGCCTTTAGGAATTTTATGGTAAAGTCTATATATCCTAGAAAGATCGTCCACCTTGACATAAACAAGCAGACATAGTATCAGAAATAAACTAGAGAATGACCGGATAACAAGATCATAAACTGAAAGACAACAAAGTACCTTATCATCTCTAAGCAAAGCACGACATCCAGAATGCTCCTTTTCAAGCAGTTGAGTTGCATAATGCACCAGTAACTCATTTTGCACTTTCTATAGGCCAAGAATATGCAACTATAAATAAAATGAACTTGAAAATTGGGAGTATTACTATCTAAGAGGACATATAAGATTGAAAAGTAACATAACAATCACAATTTATGGAACATCTCTCTCTCTCTCTCTCTCTCTCTCTCTCTCTCACACACACACACACACACACACACACACACACACATATACACATTAATATATATATATATATATTAATATTAACCAACCTCCACCAGCTTCTGCTCGCTGCTTGAATGCAGGTAATGAGAAACTCTATCCCTCTCCCTTTTCAAGCATTCTTCTGCCTGTACAATTCCACAAAAGGTTTTAGACAAACAGACTAATCTGAAAAACCACACCACACCCATAAGCATAACTAAATGAGAAACTTGCCTTCAACATATAATCTGGACAAGAATCCTCCAAAATCCAATTTGATGCTTTACGAGAATAGTATTCACCAGTATCTGATAGCATGTGTGATTCAAAGTCCTGTTCATAAGCATCCATTTGTCCCATTCCAATTTCAACGAATATATCTATCACATTCTTCAATAGTGCTCTATCAATCTGTTCTCCTTCACGTTCTTTATCAATCTGATCAAAAATCATTGGTTATAAACCATTTATTGGTGTCAGGCTATAGATATCTCAAAGTAAATGGCCAGGAAGTAATAAACTTACAAGACCAATCACAGCAACTCTGGCATTAGTATTAACCTCCCGATAAACCTGAGATTAAACATTTACACCATCAGACACTAATAAAGCAACTTTGCAAAAGTGACAATCATATAAAAGGATGTAAGAATTTGAGCACAAAGTAGGCAGTCTGTAATTTTCCCCAGACACACGCAAGCAATAAGGTGCCATAACTAACCAAATCACGAAAGCAGGTAAGCCCAACTTCATTTAGCCCAGGAAGTGACCTCCTCGCAATGAAGTAGCGATCTAGATAATGAAAGAAGCGAGACAGCCACCTAACCATAACTTTATGATTTGCCCACCTTTTGACAAGCTCCCGCAGCATATACTCATCATGCTTCTCTCTTAGAGAGGGCAACACCTAATAGATGAAAAACCACATAAAACAATATGATTCTATGTAAGTTCAAAAATTAAAACAAATCCTGTCACTTGAGTAAATGATACAGGATAAGGAAAACATGAGTACACATATCATAATGTTCCTTAGTCCTCACCGTTGAAGTAATGTATTCCTCAAATGCCTCCCGATATTTGTCATAAAGTTGTTGAGAATAATCATAAGGGGGCTTTTGAGTACACATGTTATAGATAGTTCTGTAGTTAAATTTAAGGAAAGGTCACCCTAGAGCACACAACAAAAATATACAACTGTAGTATTTGAATAACACATGCAAAGATCCCAGAAAAGGATACGTGTAAAGCATCATATATTCCTCTGAGTTGAACTGAGTCTCTGGTAATCCTTCTAGAATCCTCTTAAGCTTTGTGATACCCTTCTGCATATAGTCCCATCCTTGGTCCAACTCAATAACTTTGCGTTCCATTGTTGCAGATGACAATATTTGCTATTCTACAACTATAATTTCTATCAACCTAATAAGAAAACAATGTACCAATTATAAATTAGCAACATACACATTGTGTGAATCTCAGAACATAAATAATTAACGATCACGGGACAGATATGGCATGTAATAAGCAACAACAAATAATAACAGAACCATTAGCCTGTATAGTACAAGGAAATCCTAGTAATCAAACCAGAACCACATGCATATTAAAGTTAAATAAAAAACATGCTTAAGAATACAAGAAATGGAAAACCTAGAAATATACAACAATGTGAATAAAGAAACGCAAAAAAGCCTAAAACCTAGAACCTATAAATATAGAACAATCAAGAATTCATATCACAATTCCTCCCATAACAAAAAACAATGCAAACAAAGAAAAGCGTAAAAATAAAAAAAGTCAAATCCGATCCCTGAAAAAAAAAGTATATTACACTGCATATTAAAGGTTAAATAAAAAATATGCTCAAGAAAACGGAAAATGGAAAACCTAGAAATACACAACAATGCGAACAAAGAAAAGCACAAAAAAACAAAAAAGAAAACCAAGAAATATACAGCAATCCATCTACATCATATTTCTTCGCGTAACATAAAACAGTGCGAAAGCGAAAAAAAAAGTCAAAATCCGATCACTGAGAAACAAAGTATAATACACAGAGCAACACAGAAAAAAAGAAAAGAAAAAGAAAAAGAGCTGGTAATTGTTTTGAAAGAAAAAAAATAACAAACATGAAAGCAAAGCTAACATGACGATGAAAGAGGCAAATCAACAACGAAACCTAAAATGGAACCAGACGAACAATGCGATGGAGTTGTAAAAGAATTTGAGGTAGGTTCGCAGAGAATTTGGGAAAATGAAAGAGTTAAAAAGAAAGAATACCAAATCTTAGAGAGCGTTGGTTGAGAATTGCGAGCTCAGAAAAATCCCCAAATCCAAGCCCTGGAAATCGCGGAGAAATTATGGAGGACGAAAGCAATTGGAGTAGGGTACTACTCCTTTCTATATAGAGGAGAAATAGCCCCTGAAAAAAAATATGGAAGGCTAAATAAACTTAACCAAGTCGCCATTACGCCATTACGCCATTACGCCATTACGGGACTCCTAAGTAGATAGCTGGGTTATTAATGTCTTTTCCGGTTTCTTTGCTTAATTTTTAAAATTTTCTCCGAATGATAAATAAACTAAAAATCATTTATTATTTTTAACCTTTTACTTTAAAATTTTAAATACAAAAACAATTTTTGGGCTTTAATTTTCTTTTTTCGATAAAAAATTTATATAGTTTCATTGCTTAGAGTCAATAATATGAGTAGGATTAGTGATTTGACCAAAAACAAAAAAGGTAGGATAAGACGATAAGTGAAGGGAGGCACACCATTGTTGTGGAGGTCCGACGATTACTAACTTGGTTCGAAGGCCCATTTGTTCCTGTGGTATGGATTGGGTTTATTTTATCCACCCGTTTTGATTTTTCAGTTTAAGAAGAGCAAATTAGCAATTTATATGCTGATAACACCATATGATCTATTGATGTAGTGTCCTAAATTCATTTTAATTATAATACGTGTATAATTATTAATATGTTGTTTAAGGTGGAACATGCATAAGTTTTGTAAAATTATAATTATAACCTAAAAGATGAATGAACAATGGAGTGAAGAAGGCACGGGTGTGATGGCAGTCAAAAACCCACCAACGATGAAATTAGTAATCAGAAAAAGTACAAAAAACAGTAGGACTATAGATGAGAATGTTGTGTACTTTGGTCAATGTTTGGAAGGGTATTTATATTGAATGTGAATAGTCCTTGTTTGCTTTAAATTGTAGTCTAATTTGCCAGTAATTTTTTTGGTGAAAAATGATTAGGTAACAGAAACCAGTTTCTCATTTGGAGTTTGTTCCCATTAATAGCTGTACATGGGGCAAAATTATATCAAGGACTGTGTGATTGTGTTACTGAAAGAGTATCTTAAAAAGGAGCAAAAAGAATGAATATAAATCACTTCACTTTCAGTTTCTGTGGACCAGAAAGTGCTAATGTCGTCTTAGCCCAAAACAAGTCTGATAGAGTCCATATTTTCATTTCCAACAGGCAGAGGTCCGATCCAGACATTGAAGTCTTAGGTCCAAGGCCACATCCCAAGTTTATAGTAGAAGTGGAGGAAAGGGTTGCCAAATTTTAAGATGTTTTTACTGTATTAGTGATCAGAATCGAGTTATGAACATCCCATCCTCTATAGACTCGTAAAAGTCATAATGGCCTTTACATGCTCCACCACTACCCAGGCAAAGGCAAAACTCAATCCAAAAAAGAGTCCACAATGCCACCACCCCACCATGCATGCACAACTCCATTATCAAGACTAGATAGAGTGAGTCTCACTCTGGATATAATGAACCGGACTGGACTCATCAGTGTCTGCCACGGTCAAGCCACCTGTTTCCATGCCTACTATTATGACCTCCTCGGTGGTACCCTCCACCGGGAGTATTCCTCCACGACCTGTCTGGCCTGTTGTAATCCTGTCCAGAATTCATTCGTCCATGCATATTGTTATACCCAGGATTTCTAGTTGGACTATTATCAGGACTCCACGATTCGAAATCTTCGTTGCTCACATACTCATTTCCTTCCCAATTAGGAAGGCCTGACAACTGAGGCTGCTGCTGCAAAGGTCCTCCTCCTCCATATGATGTTGCATTATACTGATTTTGGTTCTCTAAATAATGGTAGTTCGAAGGTAAACCCTGTCTAGCTCTCCATGCATCAGATGGAGAAAAAAGGCCTGGTTTCCCCATTGGTGGTGGTTTAGAGGAGTAGGAAGGTGGTGTAGGAAGGGGAGGTTCAGAAAAAAGGGGTTGTTGCAGTGGTTGGGGCTGTCTTTGTTGCCTTGCCAGAGAGGACAAGAATGGCGAATTGGGCTGCCTTTCTGCAACATTAAATGAGTTAGATGATAGAGGGGCTGGTTTGAAATTACTCGTGCTTTCATCCCAATACGAAGGCGTGGCAGACACATTCGAAAAGTTATGCAAGTGTGAGGAACCCATAGAAGGAGGAAAATTCTCGGGTATGAGGGCAGTTGGTTGAGGCAGTGAGTATGACGAAGGCATTGCTGGTTGGGCACTTGATAGCCGCTGTTGTGGAATAATATGAGCTTGAGCTGATGGAACCATGTTATTGGTTGCCATTGCTGGTGAAGAAGTGTAACCCACTTTGTTAGCCATTGAGCTTTGTTGTGAAAACGCATTCCTTCCAGCTTCTGGTCTCCATCCACTCTGTGAATTCAATAAATGGAAATAGAGAAAAACAATCAGCTATGAATGGATAATTTATATTAAAAATAGCTGTGATATTTTCATTATCAACTTATTAAATTTGTAAGGTATAAGATTTTTTTTTTTTTTCCTTTTTTGTATTATTCACAACATGATGTCATAGCACATGTCAACTTGTTGCATCGATGGTCCCTCCTACTGAAAAAGTGATTAGTTCTACACAGTTATTGGACGCAACTTTTAGCAATATCTCATGGAGTGGGTGTTTCCTAAATTATCATTTTAATTTGAATTTGGTTCGCTGGTAAGGATTCTAGAGCAGAAGAGGGTGGAAGAGTGCAAGTATTCAAAAACTGCAAAAGCGTGTACAATGTCTGGCAAAAGTTGCAAATTAAGCCCAAGTAACGCACCGTTCCAGGATTGCTTGAAGGTGTTGGGGATGGAAGAGAAACTTGGACCTTCTCCTCTTCCACTTTTCCACCTAGCCCATTTGAATTATCAGCAATACCCGCCCCACCAGCCTTAATCATATCCAGCAATTTTACTGTTTCCTCACTTGATAAGTTGGCAGCCTGGCCAGATGTCAATGCAAACACCAATTCTGGATTTTTAAGCAGTACCGCAAGCAACTCTAGATCTGGTTCGGCTGTGCTTGCATTATTAATTTGAGCTAAGGTGGGTGCCAAAGAAACGGCACCGTTTACTCCTTGATGAGAAGGAACGGCCAGTGTTTCTGCATTATTTACTTCTCGGATAAGGGAAGCTTCTGCTTGTGTTTCAGTGCCATCAGCATCGGCAGGCTGTTCTGTTGGTATTTCCGGGGTCAATGAGTCATCATAGTCCATTTCAAGGTCCCATGGTTCCTTCGGGTTGGATGGTATTTCCTTGACTGTACGGTAGATAGTTTCCGACTCACGACGGTTTCTGTTTTTCTGGACTTCAATTTCTTTGCCATTCTCACCAGCACCAACCCTCCATGAAGGATTCAGTTTTATTTCTGCAGAAAGGACATAAAAGGTTGATATCCGCAGATAATGTTATGTAACACTAAGGAAAGTCATCAACCAACAAAAGAACTACCAAAGTAAATCAGGAGTAGAAAAGAAAAAACAAAACAAGGTGACACAACAGTCATGTTTAGTGCTCGGCATATAGGTTGAGTGTTTGAATTCAACATTGTCCCGGATCTGTTTGCCTTTTCAACCTCTATGAGATGAGGAGATGAACGTCCTTTATCTATTGACAATGCCAAAGCCTTGAATAGCGATGATGGGGCCAAGTTGATTGGTTATTTAGCCAGGTGTCTGGTGATTCTACCTTTATATAATTATATAATAAATCCCTGATAACAATGTATGTTCTGCAGATACAGTTCACATTTAAGCATGTTACCAGAATCTCAATGCGACCTTGCAGAGTAGTCAACCCATATAAGTTAAATTGTCAATTCCCAGGTGCAGCTCAGACGGGTTTTGGACAGTAATCAGTTTATACTCTCGAGCGGGTTCAAGTTCAGACTAACATCACCAACAATCCCTCATTCATTATTTCATGTTTACAAATTCAAGATTTCGATGATATAACCATTCATTAGGCCTGCTTGGTTAAATTTCCCGCTTTAAATAAGAACATACATGAAGATTAGACCTCATTCACATTGAATCCATAATGACAATCCAAGAGTTTGCCTCCATACAGGTAAAAACCCATCCTCAAGATTGCCCAAATCTTATTAAAACCAAACTGTGTTTAAATTTGCTAGTCATATATACCCAATGGACAAAAAATAACAAGTGACTAAATCAAAGTTCCAAATCCTGTAGCACTATTTCTTTAGTAAATTGAGTTGTAAAACGGTGCCCTCAAAAATATCACATCCACAATGATGATGGAATGAAACGGAAAGTAGGGAAAGGGAGATGAGGTCACTCCTGAAATTTTGAAAGAGATATAATCTATTTCTGTCCCAAAAAAAAAGAATCAAAGACATTAATATGCTTAGAAAACAAACTGAATGATCCCGTTTTTATCTGGCATGAAACACCCACTCAGGCACCATTCTTTCAAACAGCCAGCAATTGTCACATGGAAGAAATGACATCCTCCAACAACCTTTTGCTCTATGCAGCACGTATAATATACCGTAAAATACTGATGCCCAGACTGTCACATTTCCTACCAAAATGCAAAATATGAATAATAACCAGACCAAGTCCAAGTGTCCCAAGGGATTTTAAAAGCCACACTCAACTGCTATAGGATTAATATTTTTCTTTGGTAACTCTGGTAGACATTATGATAGATAGATTTTAAAATTTCATTCATAGAAATTAAATATCATTTAAGATTTGACCACAATTTAAGTCATTTGAGGCCCAATTATTATTTTATAAAAAAACTAATCCACAGATCTCCTATATGCGATGGTTCAATGGGACCATCAGTGGAGAAGAGAGCTGTGCAGGCAGGACATTTAAAGAAAAGGTCATCTAAGAATTAGGCTAAACAGTATAACATTTGTAATTAAAATAATTATTAAAAAAAAAAAGATTGAGGGGGAGGGATTTTTTTAAACTGCTCCACCTCATTACTCACATGCAACTGAACTAATTCCCCAGTTTTTCAGATAAAGCTTTGTTCAGGGTTTTTCATCCTATTCATAAGTGAACAAGTATAGATAGTTTGGGGGTGGGGTAGAAGAGATTATCCATCACTGAGAAGACTAACTCAAGCACTAAAGGCACTCTCCAGCTTAGAAGGATCTCTTTTTTCCCTTTTCCTTTTCTAATGCCTACTGCTTTCACATTAATATTATGAGCAAATAGTCAAAGTAACCAACAAAGATCTACTAAAAGCGTATGTACCTGGTGGTGTCTTCCATGGGATCTGGACTCTCCGGCACCTCTCCCATATGGGCTCCTTGATATCCATTCTCAGCTTTGGAGCAAGAGAAGTTTCAAGCCTATTAGGAGTTTCGTTCTCTTTCAAAGAAAGTGTCACAGGTTTCTTGGGTTCCTCAATATCAGACCGAACCGGAGCTTTAGGTAACACAGACAATATGCTAGCCTGAGAGGTTGAAAGTTTGTACACACCTTCAGTCTTCACTTCTTTATTTTCGTTAGCTGAACCAGATTTCCCATACTTGGTCTGCATAAATTGTGCTCGCATTTTTGCTTTTTGGATATCATCAGCAGACATCGGACGACCCTGACTCACAGGTGTTGCTCTTGTGGTTTGTGGGCTTCTCCCAGATGCTTTTTGGCCAGGTTGTTCCACCAACTGAACTTTTCTGCGTTCTCTAAATTCTGTTACTAGCTAAGGAAATGAACTGCTTTATAAAAAAAATTCATATGAATAATTCGTATAACATTTATTAAAAGACTTTTTCTTAACTAATGAATATAATTTCTGTTTTTCACGGAAACCTGTAATATGTTTACTCGGGAACTGTAATATACTAATATCACATAGAAAAAAATTTTAAAAAATTATATCCAGGATACGGGATGAAGATACACCTAGGATGTGCTTCTTATTTGAATCATCTGATGAAGCTGTCAATAGCTTCAATGGTTCTGAAGCCTCCAATTTCCTGAAAAAAGTAATTAGGATTGTTACCATCAACACTATAAAAAACAATAATGTCTTAGCAAAATGTCAGAACAAAGAAATATTGTACCTGAAATTCTCCGCCGATTCAAAAGGCGTTGCAAGGATGTCTTCCTGTACAAGAGAAAGGAACAATCTGAAAACACTAAGCAATTTAAACCAATTGGAATACATTTTTAATTAATTCTAAGAAGTACTTACATGAATATCCATATTTGACTTCCACGATTCATCGCCCATAACTTCGTCAATACTGAAGAAAATTAGAAGAAATAATTAAAAACTGATTAACCAAATTTTTAGTGCATGGGAAGTGAAAAAAATGTACTTGCCTCTGCTTCAGCATTACTAAATCTTGTTGTGAATCACTAGATGTTGTCATGCCATTTGATTTCTTCATAGCTTGGCTTCTTGCTAATAGTTTGCTCCATCTTGATAACAAAACCCTTGCCCTGTTTGATATGTCTGATCTTCAAATCAGATAAATGAGAATCCAAAAATTCATGGGGCATATAAAAGGACATCTGAAGCACATATAAAATTTCTAATTATACAAAAGAAACTTTTTAGGTGCCAATGCACCACAGAATAAAATTCAGACAAATGAGACACAAAAATCTCATGGTGTATAGAAAAGACAGCCAAATCACATACAGGATTGCTTATTTAGACAAAAGAAACTTAAAAAACAATAAAGAAATGGAAATCATCTACGCATATGAAGAATCATGTTTTAATGTTGAGCCAAGAACAAGATCAACCACATAGAGATGGGCATAAAAGAAGAATTTGAGAAAGACAGGGGGAGATAGAGGAAGAGATGACAAAGCACCAAAGAGGTTTCTGAAACAAAAACACACCTGCTGTTCTGTAAAACCGCAGTCTGTTAACACTTTGCAGTATGGCTGACATATGTACAGGAAGAGCTTTATGTAGAGGCAAATGACAAAGAACCTGTGCAGCAGGTAATTATCGCATTTTAAAGCAACAATAATAGCATGGCAGTTAGATAATTGACAAAATGGATACCAGTTCAACGAATACCTTTAAGATGACAAGTAGAATACTTGTTTGTTCTTCATCGGCTGCTTGACTCAACCACGTTGCTAAAATCATCATGCCACCTTTAGTTAAAAACCTGCATGCATACAAGTGGATGTCTGGACCATAAAAAGATAAAACAGGAACATATTATCAAACCTATAAAGTGATTAGTAAGTACCAACATAATACTGAAGAATTCTGTATTTGCAATACCCACTCCAGCAGTTTCACCTGCCCAGAAAATGTTTCTTCTTTCCGCATCAAGTTGAAAATGTTTTCAACAAAATGTTTATCTAAGTCATCTAATCCGGAAAGAGCATCATCTTGTGTTGAGCAAGATGGTGCATCTTCAACATTGGAGGGACCAACACAGCTTAAGGGAACTGGATCAATGGGTGTCAGATCAGAGTTTGTTGAGACTCCATCCTGCAATTCTTTATGTTCATTGAATCTGCTGGCCTTCTCCCTCGACAACTGGACTAGTTTTCTAACTCTTGACCGTTGACTAGTAAAAAAATCACGAACCTATCAATCAATGGAACACAAGTATGTAAGAAACAATTACATATTATCAATTTGATCCACATTGGTGTCCGTGGGAGAGAGCTAAGGGTTGATTGCACAAAATGTAATATGAAATCATTTAAAGGAACAAGGGAACTCCACAAAGTAAGACTGAAAATAATCAACCAAGTGAAAAAAAAAGAACCTGTGTGACTGTAACGCCGAATAAAGCACTGAGCTCACGAGATTCCTTCTTAGTAATTGCATCTTTAATTGCGAAAACAGATTGCATATACTTTATAGCCTTTGGATTTAACAAATCTCTAGGTCTTTTTCCTGCAAATGGACCATCTAGTTAGATAACAGATGGTGGCCACAAGAAACAAACACCCAAATGCATAAAAATTGTGAATACAAAATTATAGCAGCCAAATAGATGTGTAACTGAGGGAGCAAGAAGCAGAAAACATCAACCATTGAGCATAATTAGCAATACTAATTCCACTTCCAAGACTTACCAATGTTAATAGAAAGAGCACCAGCTGCCTGCATGTGGCCAACAAAAATATTAGAATTGATTTTTAAAAATAAAAAAAAAAAGTGCTAATTATTCTAATCCTTCTATATTTTCCTCTAATTTCTCGGCAAGCAAACGCAAAACGTAATTCAAATTCGAAAAGGCACCATTTCTTGGGAGAGAGGATTGGCGCCGGTGAGGTTGCATTGGGTGACGACGATTTTCTGGAGCTGATCGATCTGGCTGTGGAATAACTCTCTCTGCGAGTCCACGAACTTCTGGAACGACTCCACGGAGGTCCCAATCTCTATCTCCGAAAGATCCTCCATTGCCGACCCCAAAGCTTGAATTTCGAAATCTAAATGTAGCGCATGAAGAATTTGAACACCAGGTATTAAGCACTAGGCCTTAGAGATAAAGTTAGGGTTAAGAGAAAGAAGGAAGGAAAGAGACGAACAGGGTAGAAGCAGAGTACCGAAGTAAAACCCGAATTCCACGTCCACGTCGCTCGAGCGCTTAATACAATTGGCGCGTGTGTTTTCCGGATCCGGTTCGTGGGTTCTGGGTTTGCTCTCCTGATTCGGTTTTTCTTTCGGGCTTCTTTGGTTTACGAAATCAATTCTTTTGTTTTTCAGAAAAAAGGGAATGTGAAATTCTATTTCTTATGTTTAGTAATTCTGAGAAAGTAAACTAGAAATTATCGTTTTATTTTCATTCTTATATTTTGGTCGTGTAAGAACTGGAAATTGAAAAGTATCAATTTTTTAATTATATCATAATTTGTTATTTATTTAGACAATAACAATAGAAATGACATTTTAAAAAAATAATAAGTTAGTTTTGTCTAAAAAAGAAGATATAAATATTTTCCCAATAAGAGGAAAACAAAACTCAAGATTAGGTAAGAGTTCTATTTTTTTTTCCCTCTAATAAGGACATCAAATTCTCTTGGCCCAATAATTGATTTTCTTTTCATGTACTTATCAAACGTGTGAATGAAACTGATTTCTGATTTCCAAACCTCCTAAATTTGAATCAAACAAGTCATTGAACTAAACGTATTTTTTATTTTCTCTAGAAAATTCAATTTTTTCAATCTCCAAATTGCCCTTTTTTAAGTTTTAGCTAATAATTATCATTTAGTCTAAATATTGTTCAACATCATCTTATTAGGAATATACAATTTAATGCACGAGATAACCCTAAACCCAAAATCGTACCTATGGGGCCTCTAATTTAGCATCTATAGCTTGCTTTAATAGGACAAACTCTTTTTTGGTAACTCAATGTTTTCGTCTAAATTAGTTTACTTCAACTCAATATACCAAAACACGTATTAGTACCACCGATATGTATACGAAAACACCCATGTATTCAAGCTTTATTCCCGAATAATGCAAATATGCCTAATGCGGAAATAAAGCCCTTATATGAGAAAAAACCCCTTATACAAAAAAAAAACAAAAACCGGCCATTATACGAGAAACACTCCTGATGTGAGAAAAGCCGTTAAGAGAAAACT
The DNA here is from genome assembly GCA_003254885.1 of Purshia tridentata. NCBI lineage: Eukaryota > Viridiplantae > Streptophyta > Magnoliopsida > Rosales > Rosaceae > Purshia > Purshia tridentata. Next base: position 7,408 of record QANT01009304.1, on the reverse strand, counting down.
CTCATTTGAAATTCTCTAGTTAGATCACTAGACAAGCCTAGAGAGGGGTGAATAGACTTTCACAATAATTTACCCAATTTTAATTTTATCAAGTTGATTAATTAAACAGCGGATTAAAACTAACTAAACCTGCTCAATAAAACAATCAAACAACCAAACAATGAACACAGATATTTGTTGACGCGAAAAACCCTCTACTGGAAAAAACCGCGGGACCTAGTCCAAATAAACAATCCACTATGATACTTGAAAAGTTACAACCAAATGACTCAATTCAAACTAATTAGATTCCTTCCTAGAAAAGTAAAACTAACCTCACGCTATTTGTATCTCTTCGATCACTTGAATTGAGTATAGACCTTCTTGCCAACGCCCTAAAGACAAGAGCTCACGAACTCGACTTCAACCTTGATGCTCGAGTTCAACCAAATATGGAGGATGTATGAATGAATATGATAGATTAAATAGATTCACAAAGAACAATCTATTCAACCTACCTATGTTTATTCATGATGAACTATCCTATATAATTAGTGTTTATGCAAAGAGGATGTTCATAGAATCAATAAAAGCCTCACACACTAAACCCTAGAATGCATAATCTCTCAAATTGTATAATATATGTGAGTTGCTTGATTTAAAATTAAAACAATCTATTTATAAGAGACAAACTCTAATAAACTAGGAAACAAAACATAAACCAATTAGGAAAAATATGGTAATCAATTAGGCCTTTTAAAACTGAGATTTAAAACACAAAATCGAAAAAAATATGCATAGGACCGGTCCTCTAATGCATGGAATCGGCCCTCTGAAAGCTAGAAAAAAACAAGGCACTATAGGACCGGTCCTCTGATCCATGGGATCAGTCCTTTGACCCGTAGGACCGGTCTTCTGATTCGTAGGATCGGTCCTCTGATCCGTAGGACTTATCTTCTAATCCATGGGATCGATCCTTTGAAGCGAGGGATCGATCCTCTAAGACCAAAAATATTTTTTAAACAATTTTAAACATTATTTTTCAAACCCAAAGAGATTAAAACACATTTAAAAGCATATGAATGAATTTCTAATCACCTAGAATGCATGCATAGTCTCTAAGGCAAATTACCTTGATCTTATTAGGAATTGAACATTGAGACACGGCTTAATCAACACTTGAACCTTGAATTTTTCTTCACTTTAAACGACAATTAAAACCAATACTTGACTCATTTAATTTAAACTAATATATTACTTACAAAGTAATTGTTTTATCGTTAGGAAATAGCCAATTACACAAAATTACATTAACATCCTTAATAGGAAAACGCCCCCTGTATGGAAAAATATGCCTAATGCGGAAAAATGCCCCTTATAATGGAATTATGGAACACAAGAAAATACTCCTTAAATGTGAAAATACTCTCCTACGATACGAGAACACCCCCTTATACAATAAAATACTCTATTGCGGATGGGCTGTATGGTCAACCAACAATCAGTTTAAGCCCAAAAGCATATATAACTATAGTACAAACGCATTCGACCGAAAAAAAAATATAAATAGTTGAAACGCATCGTATAACTTTATAAGTGCAGCAAAAGACTGTAAAATGACAGCTGTGCACAGTAAGCACAGGGAGTACAGAGTAGCTTCTTCACCTTCAAGTTGCATACTTCCAGCCTTTCATGTCTCAAGAAATTAAAACAGGAAACCCCCAAATCAAACACAAGGCATATTGATTATTCTTACAGACTCCCATAGTGAAAATCAGTATTCAATACTCTCTTTCAAGTTTCAACTATGGGATTCAGATTTCACAATCTCAATTTTATATATAACAGGCTTGCTTTGCACATACACAAGCATTCTCATCCCAACCCCATCATTGCCCAATCACTCAATTCCCATCTTCAAGACCCTTCTTTCATTCTCTCTCAAAACCCCATTTACTCAATTCCCAGAAGGTGGCATTTGGGCCATTCCCACCACTACCATGATGACCAACATCAGCAAGTGTCTGGCAAAGAGGGCGAGAAGATCTTCAAGCTGGGACTAGCAGCTGACATTGGACTTGCTACTGGGAAAGCTTTGACTGGTTACTTATCCGGAAGCACAGCCATCATTGCTGATGCTGCTCATTCAATCTCCGATGTGGTAACATCCTTACTTCGCTGTTATTCTTGCTTTCCCATGTTTTTTTAGTTGGATTAAAAGTTATTATTATTGTTGTCTCGTTGTACGTATTTAGGAGCTGGATTGGGCTAAATGGCAGTCTTTTTTTTTCGTAAAACTAGAAAAGAGATTTATATACTGAATATTCCAAATTGTAAATAAATGCTAAATAGTTCTTACATGCTTTTGTTCATTTTGTGCTTGTCATCATCATCGCCATCTCTATTTTTATTGCAGGTTCTTAGCAGCATCGCGTTATGGTCATTTAAAGTTGCAAATGCTCCGAAAGACAAAGAACACCCATATGGTCACTGTTGATTTGTACCTATACGCTACTCCATTGATCTCACATTATGCACTATTTTGTATTTCATTGTTTTTTTTGTTTGTTGGAATATATACAATTGTTTTCTTGTTTCACTTGGTTTTCCAGGACATGGTAAATTTGAAACTCTAGGAGCACTTGGGATCTCTTGTATGCTGTTGGGAACTGCTGGTGGCATTGCATGGCATGCTTTTGATCTTTTGATGGTAAGGGTCCATTATTTTCTTTCTCTACCTCCTCAAAGAACAGCATTCTTATTTTGTTCCTAATCTTTTTTCAAATAATTTCAGTATTGTGGTCAGTTAGTCTTTTGATATTGAATCAGATTCTTCTTTTTGTATTTGCCCTTAGAAACCATTTTTTACCATGTGCAGGGATTATTTGCAGCAGATCCTGAAATAGTTAGTCAGTCGTTGACACATGAACATGTGCATAGCCATCATCATGGACATCACCATGGAGTTGACATGGAGCACCCCATTCTAGCTTTGAGCATGACTGTTTTCTCAATATCTATTAAAGAAGGGTACTATAGCTTATAAAGTCTTAATTTTTCAAGAGTTGTCTCCTACTCCAGGTTGTTGAAAAGCAGATTGAATTTTCTTATCAAGAATCACATAACTATTTAGGTCTTTAAATCATTGTTCCGTCTTGCTTTTGAGTAAAACATCTCTCTCTCTCTCGCTCCCCCCTCCCTTTCCCTTCCTCACTAATTTGCCTTCCTTATCACTTCCAGGCTATACTGGATCACAAAACGGGCAGGAGAAAGACAAGGTAGTGGACTGATGAAAGCAAATGCGTGGCATCATCGTGCAGATGCCATTTCGTCAGTAGTTGCTCTCATTGGAGTTGGTGAGACAATTTAGTTCTTCTACAGACCATTTCTATTTCTATTTTGTCTTTAACATTGAGTTCATCTATATGTACTACACATAAAAGCACGTATTTCTTTTAAAGCATAATTCATTCATTTTTATTTTAGGAGGTTCAATCCTAGGAGTGAAGTTTCTAGATCCCCTTGCTGGACTTGTTGTCTCAGGCATGATCCTAAAGGCCGGACTTGAAACTGGACATCAGAGGTCTGATTTTTGTTCCCCAGTTTATCTGCACCATTATTTCGCACTTGCTTTTTAGACTTCCAAAATGAGTTCACGTGATTGTTTAAACTGTTGCAAGTGTGGGTTCCTACAAATATGAATGTAGTTGCTGTAGTAGCAAACATATTTTTAAGTTCCCTGTAGTCCACCACATATATACTTTTCATTTTTTATTTTTTCGAGGTTCTGTTGGGTTGCTCGTAGGGTGAGGCCTATGAGGCATATGCAAAGCCTAAACTGAAAGCCTCCTACTAATAGCAATCATATCTTGGAAAGCCATTTTGATGGCTGATGTGATGCAAAAAAATCATATGGCTGATGTGAATGAATATTTGTCAAATTCCAATTTTATGACTTTCTGCTTATGATCCCACGCCTACATTAGTATAATGTTTCTGTCAGTCATTCATCTTTGACACTTCTATAGTTCTATATATCTGAAGATGATCTTGACTATGAATGAAATAATCTAAGCTCGATATCTATATATATATATATACACACACATATTTGTTTGTTTATTATGCATCTCTTATCTGATGTATGAGCGTGTGTTACATCTTTTAAGTTTTTATTTTTTATTTTTGGGGGGACCCAATTTAGTGTCTTGGAATTGGTGGATGCTGCAATTCCAGCAAAGCAATTGGATCCTATTAAACAAACAATACTCCAAGTCGAGGGTATGAAGGTAAGTAGCAGATTCCTCTTTTGTTGTTAATTCTTATAATGCCTTAAGGAAATTATTGTTATTCTCATCTGATCTTTGTGTGTGTGTGTGTGTGTGTCGTGCGTAAAAGTCTGAAAAATGTAGTCAGATACTTTAGCAGGCTTCATTAACGGGTGCCATCAGTTGGCTTATGGCTACAGTTAAGTTTAATAGTATTAGCTAGGAGCCTAGGATCTTACCTTTTGTTTTTATTTTTTCTTGTTTGAAATAATCTGTCAAGCTATGTACAGGGATGCCATCGCTTGAGGGGAAGAAGGGCTGGTTCATCTCTATACCTTGATGTACATATTGAGGTTGGTTCTCCTGTGCTACACTTTTTCATGCTTTATGTAGCTTGAAGTTTGCCTGAAAACTGTCTATGCAAGGTTGACAAATACTGTACATTTTTTCTCCTCTAAGGCATGTTAGTTGTTACCCTTTTGCCTGGCAGGTTGATCCTTTTTGTAGTGTTAGTGCTGCACATGAAATTGGAGAAAATGTTCGTTATCAGATTCACAAAAACCATCCTGGAGTGTCTGAGGTTTTCATACACATAGGTATGCTATACGGTTTTACTTGCCAATTTTAGTAATTGGGCTAGACAAACTACAAAGGTTCAGACTTTTAAACAAATTCAAAAAAATTTTATCCCGTCTTTCCCTTAAGGAATATGTTGGAAACAAGGTTTTGCTTTCTCGTTGTAACTTTTTTATTCTCATTTCTCCATTTAATTCTCATCACTTGCCCTAACTTCTCTGTAGATCCTGCAATTTCACCCAGTGCAGACCAGCAAGAAATTCTCAAGGGAACTGCATCCCAGAAAAGTTCTCCTGCAGAAGATAAAGACGTTGAAGCAGCTGTTTCCAGTATAATCTCATCTAAGTTTGAAGAGGTATTTGTCACATCTTTAATGAACTTGGAAATTCATACTCAGCTTGACTAGATTTTTTGCATGTGGATGTAAGGGCTTAATAATAACAATAATGAAAAAAAATCAGGCACCAAATTGCATTGGTTTTGCATCAAAGCATGCATGCCATATGATTAAGAGGGTTAACCTTAAAATTCTTAGCTCAGTTAGTTTTATGCCCAAAAAAACCACATTGCTAAGCCTTTAGCATGTGTTTCAGAAAATGGTTGTTGAACACATAACACACCACTTGTTGCAAGGCAAGAGGCTACTCCAAATTGAGGTTTCCATGCCCTCGGACATCTTGATTCGGTAAAACTTGTATCCCGACATGGTGATTTCATGCTGTCTACATTTACATATTACTTAACGGTTCGGAAGTAATATTTGCTCATTACAGAGATGCAATGGATGTGGCAAGAGAAGCCGAGGAAGAGATTTTGAATTCAGCAAACAATATTATTCATGTCAGCATTCAGGTACGTCTGGGGAAACCAGTTCCACAGTTCAACCATGACTAAAGAAGACAGAGAGAGAAGAGAAGGCAAGCATTTGTGACATTTTGAATAAAATCCAGAGAATAAGAAATTAATCCCTGGTATAGAATGATGGGATACTTTCTTTCTTTTTTGGTGTTGTCAATGTGACCTTTTAAAATTTCACTGAATAAAAACATTAGTTGACTTCAATGTATCTTAGCTGTTTGTCATTGTATTGTATTTGTTCTATTACGTTTTCCAGTCACATTCTTTCCATGTCAGATTTACTTTTCACAATTTATGTTATATGGTTTTACTTTGATGTTCCATCAGCTTCAAGTCTGCAACCTCTATTATAATTAACAAAAATTATTATGCTATTAGAAATTTGTTTTTTTCCGAATAATATGCATTGCTATTTGCTATTGGGTAGCTATTACCCAATAGCAATTGTAAATTTGTAATAATTAGCCGTGAAGAAAATTCTAAAAGACACCCATAAAATACATAGAATTTCAAATTTTCCTAATGAGAAAAACGCCAATGCAAATTTCAGTTTTTATTGGAAATTTGGACAATTTGTTCGTACCGTATACCTTTTCATACCCTAAGTTTCTAATGTTGACTCAATTGAAAAATAAGCTTATTTCACAAAGTTTAATCAATATAATATTTTAAAAAATTAGACGATAAAAAAGGGATACCAACTCCGAACTTAGAACCCATAAATTAGCCTAGTAAAACATTTTATCTTTTTTTTTTTTTTTGAGAATAANCTCTTTTTTTTTTTTTGAGAGAATAAAAAAAATGTCGTTTAAATGTAATAAAAAATGGAAAATATTATGAACAAATGAAGAATAAAAATTATGATGAATAGAAAAGCTGAGAACCATTGATCAGATAATTGTAGTCTGAGTTTTTTAGTCGACATGATGTAATTTCCAAAAAACTATATCATCACGTCAATGATTCTCAAACAGAGAAAGAAACCAGAAAAATAAAATAAATTTAAAAAAAAGAAATAAAAGACGTAAATGAAGAAGAGAGAGTGAAGGCTCAGAAGGATCCATTGGTAATTTTGTAATCATGAGGAAATACCTTCTCTCAGAAAATAGGTAGTTTATCAGCATCACTGCCTCGTACTCTTTCTTCTATGCAACCAAAAACTCTAATTATATACTTGTAAATGAAATAAAAACTATGTAAAAAGCAAAGACGATATGAGGGCCAGAGGCAGATGGCTTTGAGGGCGTTGAGCTTTCAATATATAGAAGAAGCGGACGAAGGAATTAGGGTTCAAATGGTTTCGGGACGCCGACTTATGGTCGGAGCAACTTTCTCTTCTTGAATTACGAAACTACCCCTAATTGATGATGGAGTTCTAGCCCAATACGGCCCATTGAGCAGCTGTTGATGTAGAAATAAAAATGGGCTTCAAAGCTTAATTGAAAACCCAAACCAATGGCCATAGGTTTTTTTTTTTTTTTTTATGTAGATAATTTCTTAAATTTCTGATCAGTAACTCATGGAGATAATTGAAAGTTTTGATATATATTTTCGGTGATGGGTGCACTGATCAAATTGTTGGCTGCATAGATAGAATCCTCCTTTTTCTATAACACATGCATGATACTAATAGAGAAAATTGTGTGTGACGATCACACTGTAATATGATATTATTAAGGCCCAGGCTATACTGATCACCCTTTGCTGCTAAGTTAATCACTTTTTTT